>WEIT01022952.1:16113-35029 GCA_013389985.1 Dryoscopus gambensis | reverse complement strand
GTTCTTATTAATCCTTTAAATTAGTCAAATTTAAGTTATCCTGAATGGATTAATTAATATCATACTGGATAGACCATCCTCCCAGAAAAGGAAAGATGAAGAGAGATTCATAGTTTCTTTTCCATTTGAGTGAATTCAAGTTTGTGTTTTCCTCTTTCATGATCTGTGTGATAAAGGTGTTCATGCTTTGAGCCCTCCATAAGAAACAGAGGAATGAAACAGTCAGGAGCTGAGGAAGAAAAAGTATTTGTATATTAGTATTTTTACTGAGAGAAGAATGTACATATTCTAGTCCAAAACAAAGTGTCTATCTGTATTTTTTTTAAAGCCATGACTATTTAAAATAAAATTAATAAGTAGGAGCTCCTGATAGATGTCTTTGTATTAGAATATGTGTAGCTGCATAAAAAATAGACAAATAGCTATAGGAAAAACAGGGATCAGTGAGACCTATATTGAGTTCCCTGCTTTTTTTAATATTTGATCCAGGCAAACATTTGCAACATAACATCCAACTCCCACCTGCTCCTACTATTCCTTTTTGTCTCAGAACCTTAACGATCCCATCAGGCTTAGACCTTTGTGAATTTTCACCTCTTAGCAGCTTTTCCTTCTTTAAACATATGTTATTATCCTCATTAATCCTCAGTGAGTTATTGCCGTAATAACTATGTTAGAAAAGCAATTGTGCATTGCACAGACATTATGTTAATAGAGCTCTTCAAGGCAAGTAAGAAGAACTTTCATTATTTTTTTTAGCAGAATTCCATTCTAGAAAGAAATATTTTAGATTCCAGTTAAGTTAGGAGAGACTATGACAGGCAGTCAATAAGAAATTAATCAACTTTACAATGATACTTCTTTAAAAGAAAAAAATATAAACTACATCCAGGCTATTTATTTTCAAAAAGTAAATGAAGGAGATCTACCAAAATTTTTCTGAAGTATATTTTTATAGTGAAGAAAACTAGAGATATTTTGCCTTTTTTTTTTTGATGAGTTGCCTTTCTAGGAAAAATGCAGTTTTTGAAAAATCAGAGTGCTGATTGTGGTAGATTTTTCAAGGGAAGGGTGTAAAAATGATCCATTTGACATTTTACTTGTGCTGTAGGACTGAAGCACATGTTAGTAGGATACAAAATGTTTCAAGGTTTTCTGAGCGGCATTGAATTAGATGTTAGTTTTGATTCTTCTTGCTGTCTTCATTAAGGTCACATCTTACAGGAAGATAGTCACACTCATAGTAACTGCATAGTAGGGTAGTGAAACAGTATTTTATAAAGCCAAAATTCGAACTCTTCTGTGAATGTGTTAAATTTGCAACTGTCTGTAATACTTTAGTGCATCCTGTATAAATGTCTATCCAGGTATCCAGGTATGCAGGCCCAGATTTCTCCCACCGAATATATCCACTGAAGAGGGACAACTAAAGTAGAAGCACACCTTTTACGGGGGAGGGCACCTCCTGAGGGCCTCTTCAGGTGCAGTGGGCTTTAGCTGGTTTCTATCTCAACAGTCTTTGCAGGCCAGATGATTTTGTGAGGGTCAGGTAGCTGGGACCTGCAGTGTGAGAGGATGTGCAGGATGGCACAGTGAAGAGATGCTTCCCAAACTCCACAAAAATAACCTTAGATGCTGTTTTGCTTAACCAAAAAGTTAACAAACAGATACAAATCTGCAAGTATCTCACTAGTAATTGAAACCATGTACAGTTTCACACACATCTAGTCTTTTAGCAGAGGCAACCAAGGTTATTGAAATGATTTTGTAGGTGGGAATGAGAACAGTACAGAAGGAAAGCTGCTCTGACATAATTACCTGCTGATCATCCTCCCTGGCTTTTCTATGAGTTACTTTGAAATGGGAAATCTGATACTAATTCTGAATTTCAGATAATTTGGAACGTTCACTTTTAGTAATTCTCTGGCATTGTGTACCACATTTCCCACTGGCTTTTGTTGACAAAGATATCTTTTTGTTTCTCTTCTGCTTCCTCTCATTCCAGAACAGGACAGATGTTTGAAGCTGGCACCTGGTTGCTGTTGCACCCTGAAGTGGCTGTAAAATTCATGGCCTTGTTTCTTCATCTAGATCCAATCAGGCAAACCCCATCAGTATGTTCAGCCAGTTAGGAGGTACAGATCCATGTGACAGCAAGGTTCAGGTAGTGTTTCAAATGAAATCAGCAATTCTGATCCAGTGTAGGCAGCCCTTGTCCCAGTCATCCTGCCTTATTCAGTATTAAATTATTTTTTCTCCCATTAGTCTTGAGGTAGCTGAAGGGTAATGCTGCAACTTCTTGCCCATTTCTACTGCTTGATATTACAGTCAGGATTTTTCTTTATCACTCAACCAGTTCCAGATGTCTGGATGTTGGTCTTAATCCCAGGCTAGGGCTTTGCTGCAAATCAGTTTGACAGTCAAGTGGAAAGTAGATTTGCCTTGGCATAATTCAGGTGCTTAACTCTCAGAAATGATGCTTAAACTAAGCAATAACACTATTAAATACAGCACTTTAAACACTGTACAGATTGCATCTGACATTCATTTTTAATTGTGTTCTACATTGAAACTGATGGGAATAGGGCTCCTAAGCACATTTAATGAGTCAGATTAATAGTTAGGAGTTTGTTTCTATTATTCCCATTTTTATGTAGAGGGGATTAAAAAGTAACTATCTATCTGAGTCCTCATACCCTAAATTATGATAGATTATTTTATGCTTATATTGAATAATTTAATCACCAGTGTCATTGTATTGAGAAGAGTGGAACAAATTATGGATCTCTTGTATCTTTTTACACATACTTCCACCTTGTGCTCCACTGGTGGAAGACTGAGGAATGCCACTTTCTGAAAATTACAGAATTACATCTAACTCTTAATATATCTTGAACTCTAACCTGCTGAATTAGTACCTGAATTTTCTGCTGGGCTCCAAATTTAATGCAGGATTTTCTAACTTAGCCAGTGAGGCTGCTTAGATCAGTTTTCACTGTCTCCCTACAAACTCCCTACAGAAAAATGAAGTCTCAACTAAATGTGACTTTCTTGGTATTTGGAAGTGTGGAAAGTGTGGCTCTTTATTTAGCCCTCACTGGATGTGGTTGGTGAAGTCTTGAGCATTTATTCTCTGAAGATTTGTTTACAGCTGGAGCAGCTCTGCAGTTTCCTGCTGCACATGGAATTTGCGAAGTAAAGCCAGCCTTTTTCCAAATCTTCAGGTATAGGTCATTGAAATGGCCTCAGTAGTGAAGGCAAAGTCTTTCCTAGCTTTTTGCTGTATCTGTCAGAGCCATCTATGTTAAACAAATAAAACAATGGTGAGGTTCTCCCAGGGAGCAGGAGGAAGGATGGCAGTTGAGCATTTACAGACAAAGTCCTTAGTTTAAAAGACTGTATTTCTGAAATAAAGACTCATACACGCCTCTGCTGCTGTGAAAATCATTCCTTATTAGAACACAGCACATACTTTAATATCATTCACTTAAGGCAACATAAGCACAAATGGTTTACAAGTAACTCCTGAGAGGGAAGAAGTGGGTGTTCCTATAGGTGGTAAAATCCTTTTCTCCACTTCGTAAGTATAGTGTCTTTATGCCTTTATTTTAATAATACACATTTTCTTATATTTCTTTATATTCTGCATTGTCATTTATTGTTTACTAAATGTAAAAAAAGTATCTGATTCTATTAAAGTCAGAAATGGTTTTGGTTATATTTTAAATAAATAGAGGATTAAAGGAAATATGTAATTTACAGTCTGGTCTTGCCTTTATCTAAATGATTATTAAAGTTTCTGGCCTGTAAAATGAAGTATCACCACTCAATATCACATATATCATTGTCTTATCTTGATATAATATGGACTTCAGAAGCAGTGATGTGCTTGCCCAACAATGCAACGCAGACAGAGAAAACAGTATGGCCTAATCTATGTCCAGAAATAAGCTGCATACACTGAAGAGCAGCCGCCCCCAACCAGTTCTGTTTTGTCAGGCAGCTGAAGGAAACATAGGAAGAATTGCAGTCAGAATTACCCAGTTTACAAAGGTTTTCTACTTTACATGGATGTTAGAGACAGACCTGCTGTTAGACTTCCCAGAAGATACTAACCAAGTTCAGCAAGGTTTGTTTATCTCCTAAGACAAAATCTTTGTCTGTTACAGGAGAAAAGGCAGATTCTGGAGCTTTCCCCATCTTCCTTTGCCACTCTAATTCTCCCAAGGCTGTTCAGCTCCTGGGCCTTTAGTTTCATTAGAACATTTGTCTGGAACAGCAGTGAGTTGAATGCTTTGAGAAGCAGAACTGAAAAGAGAAAGGAAACAAAATGCAACAACTGCGCTATGCACACAGGCGATATCCACACCTGCTGGGGAATAGGGCTTCACAAGGGATGCAGTCCACTCCCACCAAGAGCTAGAAAAATCCTTCCAAGCACTTTGACAGGAGTGTCAAACTTCCATCCAAGAGACATAAGAACTCTTAAAACAGTTTTGATTCATTATGATAATGAACACACATCTGTAAAGATGTAAAATTTGATTCCACATTTTGACTCTTATTCCTAAAAATTATGTTTATCAGATCCGTGGTTTTTTGGCTTTTGTTTTTTTTAAAGCCCAGAATTTTCACTTTAGTACTTGTATTGATTATATCTGGTCCATGAGGAATTCATAATGTCAAAGAGCATTACAGAACATGTGCTATCTTTCTGAATTTTAGCCAGCTGTTTGATAAATAATATTGGCAGTTTAAAGCTCCTGCTGAATTTTAAACCATTTGGAAAATGAATCAGAGACTTCAGTGGGATTTCTCTGATTTATACCAGCTGTGAGTTTGAGCCTGAGTCTTTCAGAACTGGCTAATCACTAATCAATTAGAAAACCTTTCAGTTGGTATGTGAAAAATAGCATTGAACTGCCAGTTCCATCCTTGGTTTTCTGGTGGAATTTTTGGAAAGAAAATTGTCTCATCTTTTTAGTGGCTGCCCAGGCAGCAATTACAGGTTCTGCTCAAAGTAGCTGCTATGGCCTCTTGTGCTTTTAGGGCAGTAGAGGAAGGAGCCAGCAAATATGTGAAAGGGGGAGAAGGGGGAATACAGTCATTTGGGATTTGTGTGCTGGCATAATTTCACTTGTCAGATGGGTAGGAAAAGGCAAAGGATTGATTATCAACATGCATCCAGAGGAAAAGCCTGAGTGACTGTCGAAATGATATCCCACACAAATCATCCTGGGAGATGCTGTGAGTCAAAGGAGGACCTACTTAGCACAACTGTGCCTAAAATTAGCACCAGCTCTCTGATGCTAACCAGATTCCTAAACAGGAACAGGGAGAAGGGCTGTGCCAGTGAAAGATGATCCATGTAGGATGTCCAGGTGTTGATGCTCAATGTGTGAACCAAGTTTGTAACAAATAGCAAGAGTCAAATACCCAACATAAACAAGTGCTCAGCACAAGTCTGGCCAGTATCTGCTCTCACTGAAGGTCAGCAGAAACCCCTGAGTGCGGACTCCTATCATCTTTGGGTACCATCTTTGGGGTAACAGCTTCAGAACGTTTATAGCTATTGCCATAATTTACAGCTATAGCACTGGCCCAGGGGCTGGGGCTGATCTCAGCAGCAAGCTGTAAAATTTAGCTTCCTTCTTGCTTCTGCTGTCTATATTCCTAATGTTTTATATTGCCAACTTCATACATTAGTCTAGGGCTGCAAGGTATTTTGAGGAAAGCACAACATTCAAGGCCAAACAGAAGACCTAAAATAGTCTTAGGCCTGGTTTTCTTTTTCCCAGTATCTGCATATCTGAGGCTGCTGATGGAGCTGCTTTCATCAGACACCCTGATTTTGTAACCCAGTAATGTTTATTTCATCTGTTCTTACTATTAATATTTTTATTCCTGTGGAGGATGGATGGAAAAGACTGTTTGAAAGATGTCACACTGGCATCCCCCCATCTTGGATTCCTACCTCTTGTCAGCTTGGCTTGTGCAGCAGGTCTGCAGTTCTTGGCTGAGTCTGGAGCAGCAGGCACACAAATGGCCCAGGTGGAATTATCTATTTTTAAACTGATTTCTGCATCAGCAGGAATTGGAAGCTGTTCCATAAATCCAAAAAGAGCTTTAAATCTCTCTCATATACTCTCCCACACCAAGCTCACATCCTATTTCCCTGAAGTTAAAGCTTTACTCAGAGAAATCTGCTTCAGGTGGATCAATTTCCTAGAAGGCATTCATTAGTTACTGCTGGCATAGCACAGTGAAGGTGGAGTGCTAAACAAACAAGTAATAATGGTACTAATATGTGCTATTATTAAGGCTATTAAAATACCAACTGGCATTGAAAAAAAATTGATGTCATTAAACATATATTAGGGCTTTATAATGAACAATCAGCATGACTGGTCCCGTGCAACCTTGGCAAACAGAGCTGGAGAGGAACAATTTCACTCGGCAGCTTTGTAGTGCCAGAACTGTACTCTGTGGTGGGAAGAGAAGGCAGAGCAGCGAGGGCAGGGGGAGTCTCGCTGTGGAGCCAGGCCTGGGGTGCAGCACTGCAAGCAGGGTGTGCTCCCAGCACTGTCTGCACCCCGGTCTGTCACACCGCCCCCCTCCCTGCCAGGGAGCTCCTGGGCAGGGAAGGGCATGGCCGTGCCATGCACCTGGACCGTGTCCAGGCAGGGTGTCTGAACAGTGCAAAGCTTTGAGGAATGGGGAAGCTGAGTGTGAGATGTGACCTCTGGGGGATGTGACCTGTCTGCTCTGCAGAATCACTGCAAAGTGAGTTGCTGGGCTACTTGCTGATTGCCCTCAGAAAGTTCCTTGCCTGGTGTACTGGTAACCAGCTTTGCTAACTACTACACACTTACTGTTGCTTTTCAACACCTGGAGGATTTCCTCCAGTGCTGTTTGGCAAAATACAGAGTACAGAGGTAATAATAATTTTCATTTATGATGGAACACATTTGGCTGGGATTACCTTGTAGATGGATTTCTTAAAGCATGCCCATTTTTTTCTGACTGAAAATTTAGTCTGGCATTTCTTTTCATGTTCATGGCTACAGATGAGATCAGATAAGTGACATCTGAGCATTGAATCTGACCTTTTCAAAAAATGGCATGTCTATTTTGAGCTTGCTGCAGATCCAATGTATCTCAGACACAGTAGATGTTCTCTGCAGATCAGCTGTAAAACTTCTGCCCCAGATGCCAACACTTCCCAAAGGTGCTGAACCACTGATCAAGGTATATTATGTTTGACCTATGTGGTGTGAAGAAATGACTGAAAACTCATAAAGCCAAATGTCAAAAAGAGCTTAATGCCTACTGTTTTTCATAGTTGGTGACTTTTAAGTCACTCACGTAATGTTTCCAATAAATACCTGTTCTTTTATAGCATGTCCAGCCCATGAATCTTGAAATGCTTTACAAAGCCATAAACAACCATTTTACAGATAGTCAGACTGTTGTCCAAAGAGACAGTTTTGCAGATGGCTGATGGCTGAGCCACGAACATGGTAAGAGCCCTTGGACCCAGATGAACAGGCTATCCCCAAAGCCAAAGGATGAACAGGCTCCTGCCTTACCACAAACTACTGCAACCATACATTCTGCAAATGCAGATACTCCCAAGAAGAACACAGGGAGGGTCCAAAGGACAAAGGCTCCTTTCTTCAGCTCAGAAATCTGCTATGTTTCCCCAGGGGTCTTTCTCATGCTTGGTTTCAGTGCCTGTGCACTGGCAGAGTTCTCGTAAGTGCAGTTATGGCACTGTTGCATCCCTGATGCTATCTGTTCTGAGCAAAAGCAGCTAAATGGGAGGAATGGTACCAGAAATGACATATGGTCCATCTCTACTGGGCACTTGCATTCATACATTCAAAATAAAGAAATCATGGACTTGCATTAAAAAAAAAAAATTAAAGCCATGAATTGCAATTAGCAGGGGTTTTCAGAGTTTGCCACGTGAGACTACAAGCAGTTTATCTGTCTTAACTGGTTTCCTAAACTACATAATATCCTTTCTTGAATGCTTTCTAGCTGTTAAAAGTAAATTTGATTCATCCTGCCTCCCTATACTCCTAAAATGACTTAAAGCAACTTGAGCAAAGGCCCTTTACTTTTGAGTAAAAATGCTACACAAGGGTTTTATAATAGTCAGTCCCACTCCAAACTCACACCTAGTTTAGCTAGTTGATAGCACCATTCCCAGCTCGCCCATCAGCCTGCTCCCAGTTGCAGCTGCTGAATAGAAAAGTCCTAAATTACTAACTCCCGAGCCTTCTGATGCAAGCCTTGTAAGACTGCCCTCAGGCTCAGGATCTAGGAAGCAGGGAGGAACTCAACCAAAAAGTGTCTCTAAGAGTTCTGTGATCAGTTCTGATGACCTGGGGCACTGTCACAGCCCGTTCCTGGACCAGCACTGCTCTTGTGCTGCCCATGCTGCAGCGGTGGGATCAAAGCTTCCCTGGGCACACACCTTTGGGAGTACAGCACTGGGAGAAGAGGTATGACCCTCCCAAGTGGTGCCTGGTCAGTGTCTGTTTTGTTCACAGTGTTAATACCTGAGACATATAAGCACTGTGAGTACTGTCTTGTCTGCTTGTTCAAAACATCATCGTGTGCACATAACTCAACATCATGGAACTACAGTAATATTTCTTTATGTTGTCACCAAATCAATGAAATAAAAATTTGCTTTAGTTGTATCAGACTACCTTTATTTACACGGTTTGCTTATTTATCAAATAGAATACAGTACCTGAATTTTACATTAAAATCTTTATTTTTTTAATGTTCTGTCATTTTTAGGGATAGTGTACTTACCCACAATTTTATTGTGTTTTCTGAGGGACTCTATCTCTCTGACCAGATCAATCAAATTCTTTCAATCAGTCTTCAAGGCAAGTGTTAATGGAGAAAGACGTAAAATTTATTTTTTTAGAAATTTTTTCTCCTTTCAAAAAAAATTTTCTGTTTCCTCGAGAGGCTTGCTGAAGAAAACTTGCTCATTAAAATATTAATTGGAAACAGACAGAAAAGTGTTATGAACAGAGTCTCATATCTACTGAAATCTGCCTAGAGGAATGTGATTACCTAGTTTCTCAAATAGACTTTGTAGCACTGATCAATTCATTGCATTGAAAATCATGACAAGATCACCTTTTTAATCTTCTCATTGCTCGGTGGGAAATTTGATGGTGTAGAAATGAACAAATATGACTTATCCATATTATCTCATAGTTCCTGGGAATGGACTGCTTCCAAAATAAGGTGAACACATCTGCTGATTGAAATATAAGAATGATATTGCCTTTTCTTATTCCAAAATTTATTGAGTATATATTTTTACAGAGTGCAGTCCAAATCTTTTTCCAGGATGATTTGAAAAAAACGGAGATATTTTGCGACTCAGTTTGCCTTGGTAACTCTTGTGTCCCACGCTGGCTTCCAAGGCTCTGCTTTCTGAGCAGTTCCGCGTCCCTTTCTGTGCCATGGTGCTCCAGACAGGAGCCCAGGCAGCTGGTGAAGCAGCACAGCAACAGGATCAACAAACCAAACTCCTCTGTGATTAGCCAGGCCACACAGGGAGAGGGAATCAGAAATGCAGCCTGTGTACCCTGGCAGAGGTGGGCACCCCCTTGCTCTGCTCCTGCACATGGGGAGCGGGATTTGTACAGTTCCTCAGCAGCTCTGCCCTTCAGACTTCCTAGGTCTGTCATATGGGCAGAGGTTTTGTAAGTGTGCTGGGGCTGCCCGAGCACCCCCACAGCCACTGTTGTGCAGCATTGCTTGTCAGTGGGTTTTGTCCAGCTTGGCTAAGGAGGCCTGGTGCACGAGGCCAAGAGGAGTCAGTCAAAAATACAAACACACTCACTTCAAGCCTCCGCCTGTCTATCATGTTTCTGACTTGTGCTGTTTCAGGAGCCTGCAGATTTTCCAATGGCTGGTTTTCATTCTCTTCATATCTATGATCAGGGACTTCAGCTTTTACAAAGCACCAAATGCTTCTGTCTGCATTCCAAGGGCCCTCACCCCTCCTGATCTCAAATGCGGGGAGGAGGTTGGGATTGCTTTGTTTACTGTGCCAAAGAGTACATGCTGTAACAAGTGAATGTGGGCATAAGTGGTGTGCCACAAACTTCACTCTGTGCCACTCAGGGAAGGACTGGAAGAACTGAATGGCTGCCAACCAGTATAAAGGTAAGGTAGCCTGGGAACAGACAGTTCTGGTAGCTCTCTCCTGCAAAGCCTTGTAAGCTGCAGATCTCATCAGAACCAGGTAAAAAACCTCTGTATGAACTTACTTATTTTGGTTTAAGCCTGCTACTGTTCGAGCTGGGTCATTCCTAAGTGAAGGGTGGGATTCAGGTATATCTCACCTGGCCTTCAGCTACTGTCCCAGAAGGATATGGGACTCCTATGCACCCTGCGTCATACCTGCCAATCTTATGGAGATACCTGGGACAGAACACAGTACTTATCATCACCAAGTGTTTTTAAAATCGCTTGCACTGGGGTTTTGTGGTTTTAGTCTGCATAAATTTGTGTTTATAGAAGAAATATCTGTGTCCTAATATATGGGAACACTCACAAAGATGGTTTGTTTTGCTGTGCTTGCTAATAAATGCAGAATGGTAGCAACCACAATGAACCAAGATTCTTACACCTAGCCTGTAGATGTTACCAAACCCCTAAAATCTGCTCAGGTAGTTTCTAGCACTCGAGACTGCTATATTCCTTCAACACAGCAGGTTTTCCTAATGTCTCATTAGCACTTGATCCCTCTTGCCATCTGGCTACCTGGAGACCTATTTCACGTTTATGATTTGGTGCCATTGTCTGGAATTCTCAACTATGTTACCAGCAGAGAGTGATTTGCTAAGTGTCCTTAGAACTTGTCTTCTGGATATCTCAGGGAGAGCCAGATAATGTTTATAACCCCCAAATCTATCTCATTGTATTCAACAGCCTAGTACTGTAGTTTCAGGTTTGGAAACCAATAAAGGGTCTAAAAACGCTGGGAAGGTATTTGGTCTGAATTCAGGATCCTGACTGGAATAATATGCTGAATAGGAAGGAATGACTTGAGTTTTGCAATACCTTTGATCTCCTCGAGGCAGCCAGACTGTTATAGAGTAGAATTTTTATTGAGCGTTGCTCTCCTGCACACAGCCTGACCCCCTGAAGCCTGGTTGTTGGGGGGGATAAGGGTGGTAATCTGGGACATGTATATTTGTTCAGCTGGCAGCACGGGTCCAAGGCATCCACACAGAGACAGGGCTGGAGACAGGCATCTATGCAACACCTCCGCAGCAGGGACCAACAGCCCCAGGCTGAATCAAACTGGGGGTCCTGGGAAACGGGCTATGGGGACAGACAGAAATGCCATCAGTGCCCTCAGGGCCACAGCAGAGAAGTGTTTGATCCTCTTTTGTCTGTCACCAAGAACACATTAAAGCTGTGACCCCCAGGCATGAGAGGAACTACATCCATGAGAAACTTTGGAGGCTGTGACATAGGTACCCCTCCTAACACCTTGGTGCAGCAGGAAAAAGGCTCAAGTTCCCTAAACCATAGGCAGGGTGCCCTATCTGGGTGTTTATTCTGAGAAAGGCATGGCAAAAGAGNTGAATTTATTGTATTATATTAAATATTATTAAATATTAAATATAGTATATTTATTATTTAAATTCTTAATTTATTCTTAATATTATTAATTCATGTGATCTGATGTGGAAANTAATCTGGGACATGTATATTTGTTCAGCTGGCAGCACGGGTCCAAGGCATCCACACAGAGACAGGGCTGGAGACAGGCATCTATGCAACACCTCCGCAGCAGGGACCAACAGCCCCAGGCTGAATCAAACTGGGGGTCCTGGGACACGGGCTATGGGGACAGACAGAAATGCCATCAGTGCCCTCAGGGCCACAGCAGAGAAGTGTTTGATCCTCTTTTGTCTGTCACCAAGAACACATTAAAGCTGTGACCTCCAGGCATGAGAGGAACTACATCCATGAGAAACTTTGGAGGCTGTGACATAGGTACCCCTCCTAACACCTTGGTGCAGCAGGAAAAAGGCTCAAGTTCCCTAAACCATAGGCAGGGTGCCCTATCTGGGTGTTTATTCTGAGAAAGGCAAGCAAAAGAGTTTTATGAAGCCTACAAGTAAAACATTTAAAGCCAGATCCCTCCCTGTCAGATGAGAACTTTGCAGGCTGTGGGTAAGGTGCTGAGTCAAGATCTGTCAGAGCTGCCCTGCCTTCTGTCCTTAACATATTTTTTCTGTGACTGTTTTTCACCTTCAAAAAGTTTCTGAATTTATTGTATTATATTAAATATTATTAAATATTAAATATAGTATATTTATTATTTAAATTCTTAATTTATTCTTAATATTATTAATTCATGTGATCTGATGTGGAAATACCAGCACTAATTACTCCTAATGCAATTTTTTTTTTTCCTGACTGGAATTTACATACTTTTTAAAGCATTATCTGTGTCATTTAACCTTAGAATTGAATAGAGACAGGCCAGTAATGTAGAGAACTAGAAATAAAAGGAAAATTAAGACAGACATGAGAGAACCTCCTTTACTAACAAGCTACGAGTAACAAAAGAATAGCTCTACCACAGATTCTCTGCTGACAAGTTTGAAAACCTCTCCAAATTACCTAACATTTTAAGTGCACAGTCCCCTCATATTTAGCACAAAGCTTCTATTATCCTAATGAGCCAGAAAAAAAAATCTAGAGCTTTACATAAAGAAATAGCAAGTAACTTAAAATACGCATTGCTTCCTTTGGAAAAAAAACCAGTTGAACTCTGTGAGTAGTATCTACTAAAAGCTGTTCTTGGAGGATACTGAGCATCATTTCATTAATATACTGTACAATCTGTCAAATTTATTTACATGTGCACAGACAGAGCTGTTATAAACATTACAGCATTGGTTGCTGCTCTTAACAGTGTTAGTGTTGACAACAAGACTGTGCATTTGAGTTTCGGTGTATACATTAATTCCCACCAATCTGGCACTGTAAATAGTAAAATATCTCCTAAGAGGCATGAACAGGCGCTACAATACCAAAAATAACTCTGAGAATTGACACATACTCAAGATGTCTTCCTACTAGGTTAATGACAAAAGTAATGGTAGTGAGATTTCCAAAATCACCTTCTCCTTTTAGAGAGACCCACTTAGTTAAGAAAAGTGATGCTGGCAGGTGGACAAACTCCATCAGTAGAAAATGGAAGAGCTTGTTAACCTTTGCCAGGTCACTGTGTTTGCACATGGTAATGGCAATAAAGGAAGAACCTGCCACTTGGAATTATTTCTATAAAGGTACTATATAATTAGCTTTCAGGCAGATGAGCAATATACTAAAAAGAACAATTTTTGGACTGTTACTCCACCACACATTTTTTACGTAAGAGAACACCTTACAGCCTGGACAGGGTGTTTATCCCCACACTGAGGGGGCGTACATCATGATAAATTTGTTTTTACCATTAGTTCACCTACTAAGCAGCATAAAACAGCCCATAAGACAAATCAACAAAGGAACATTTTAGAAGTGAGAATACAAAGGGTTTCTTTTTATTGAAATTTCACCTGCCAAAATATACGTCTTCCTTTTCCATCTCCTAAAGAGCAGCAAAAAGCCAAAAGTGCAACAGGTAGGACAGAAATTAAGGCAATACCTCAGGAACTTTGTTGCTTTTTCCCTGGATTAAGGGGAAGGGCTCCAGCCATGGTGGGACCCCAGCTCAGGGCACCCACCAGCTGCACAGGAGCAAGCCAGAGGAAGAGATGATCCTGCTTTTGCTGAAGGGGAGGTGTCGGCACCCTGGACCAGGTTTGACCTTCAGTTCCAGGGCAACGCCAGGGGTTTTGAAAGAAACCTGCAGGCAAAAGGCAAGGCTGGGGTGGCGGGGGGGAGGGAATTGGAACAATTGTCAGAGATCTTTATTTTCAACTGCATTTTCCAGCACTTATGTCCTCTTATTTCCAAGGGATACAGATAATGCAATCCAGATGCTTCTCTGGCTATCACTTTAAAGACTCTTTTTTTTCAGGCAGGAAATGAAAAAATCCTTTTATAGCTGCTTCATTTCAACAAATGATTTTGCCTTCAGCTTTTTAACTTCTAACTAAATACAAAATGAAAATGAAAAGTCATTTCAATTAACAAACTTTTTTCCCCAGAACATTTTGATATTGTTGCAACTTTTCTCTCTTTCTTTTCACTGAGGATTTATGTTAGAGAAAAAAGAAATAATTTCATTTATATCAGAAATATATTTAATTAAAAGTAGTGCCCTCTTTTAATGCAAAACAGCTTTTCTAGCAGCTTCACCTCCTGCGCTTTAAATACTACAGTCAAAATATGCTTTAAAACATTTGCTTCTACACCCCTGCAGAAGGTGTTTAACATTTTAAAGCTTGAGATATTTAGAATGTAAATAAACAGGTGATAGGGATGTATTTTTTCTAACATTACACTGCAGGCCCTATGTTCTGTATTCAAGAATGTATTTTACCAACCAGCTCCAACTGATTTAAATAGAATTCAGGCTTTGAAAAGATTTAAATACTTAAGCGGCTCTGTGGGCCTAAACCTTACTCCCTCTGGTCTAATGTATAGTGATAATGGTAATTCAGGGATTACAGCACTGAAAATAGAACAAGAAATACCACTCAAATTCGAGTAAAAACTGAGGCTAGAGAAAAAGGTTCAGTAACAGTCACCTGCACCTTTCAGCAATCCTCACCCAAACCCTAAAGAAAACTAAGTTTGAATTCCTAGGGAAAAGAGTGTAGGGTTTTCTTTAAGCCTGTCACAATCTATGCTTCTCACAATAATTTTTTAAAATTGGAAATACAAATAGCACAAAAATGCCACATGTATCCTATTCTGGTGGTCTTACCATAATCAAGAACAGAGAAATTACTGGGAACTGCATTTGAAAACCTCACCTAGGAAATTTGCCTAGTTCAGGAAACTTAGATGAGTTTCAGTTACAGCTGGACAGCTTTTTGCAAGCTGAGCAAAGCTTCTGAATATTCAGCTCTCTGAATTTCCTCTTACTGATGAAAACATTGGTTTTAATGTTTATACGTCTGCATATAAAATCAGATTTTTATTCTTTAACCTGCAGTTTAGGCAAAACAGAAAGTTGAGCATGTAAAAAGCTCACAAAACCCGACATTGAATTTACTGGCTTTGGGCAGAATTGAAGGTTCTTCCCTTTGGGTCTTGAATGCCGTCAATTTTCCACACTGCAAAGAGCAAATACCTCAAAAAACTTCTCTAAGGGTCACAAGCCAGCTGTTCCTTTCTACCCCATATAAACTGCAAAACTCAACAGTATATTGCTTTCCCTCACTATTATTGCATTTTCTATTGCTTCAGGAAAACTATTCTTCCCTCTCAATTTTCTGCTTTCTTTCTGCAAGAACTCTCTATATCCCTTATCAAAAGCCAAGTTCAGTGACAAACATTCATCCATTGGCAAACAAAGCTGCTCTGAAGTTCTGCCTGGCTGAAACATATCCCTGCGAGGTGAGTGAGATAATAAGATTTTCACTCCTGTAGTGAACCCTTTGTGTGAGGCTGCTGCACTCTGTCCTGCAGAATTAAGCTAGTCAAGAATACCAACAAGAGCCACAATACCTAATGGGCTTGTAGGATGATTTGCATAATGAAAAACCTGTATTAATGTTAACTAATTAACTTGGAAAAGTGACTTTTGAAAGAAAATATATTCTTCCCTTTGAAAAACAGTAAAATATGTGCAAAGTCCATATGATCATTTTATTGCCAGAAAGGCTGAGTAACAGGCTAAGGGGGGAAAATTACTGTGTTAGAAAATATGGTGATCTAAAAGAAAAATGTAGGTCAAATTGGAAAATTTTACATAGGATCCAATAGGATTGTGAATTCTTTGACCAGAAATGTTTAAACTGTTATTTTCCATACAGACACATCAGAGACTTCATTACCAGCTCCGCAGGGAATTCAGTTTACCCAGGCTCAGAGGCAGGTACCGCCAGATTTCCAAAAATGGGCATAGCAGAGAGTGAGCCCTGAGGACAGGACAACGGGATTAATCCCTTGCACCAGGACACACGCCAGTCACTCAGTACCAGTATTTGGGGGATTTTATACACCAATGCCCCATCACTCCCCTCCATAAATGAAAATCACACACTGGATTATTAATCCATACCAGTGGATTAGTAGTTGCTATCATTCTTGCAACTGTCAGCAAGAACCAGAAAGGAGAAGTTCAAGCAGGTTTGGAGCGATTCCCTTCAAAATATCTTACACTTTGGACCCTGGAAGAGCAGGAAAAGAGAGATTTTTGTCTTCAGCCACTTTGTATGTGAACACAAGAAGAGGTGTGGGTTGACCCCCTCCACCTGCCAGTTCCTCTGGAGGGATGTGAAGGAGTGAAATACAGGCTGGGTCACACTACATACCCTGGCTACCCGACCTGAGCATCTGGGCCTCTAAAACCTGGCCCCCAAAAGACAGAGTGAGGGGCTCTTGGCCTTCTGCCTACATTAGTTGTCTCTGAAAGTGGTGTTTATGGGTCCTGCTTAGCCTTCTCATTGTGGTAAAGAAACTTCAGAAAGCATCCTGTCTGCCCACCCAGGGCCAGCTGGCCAGCATGGACTGTGAATGATGCTCGAGTGTTTGCGGCTTTAGGCATTTTGCTGCCTGCCACATCTCATCTTTTACTGACCTAAATCCACTTTTTTTCCAATCAATTCAGGTCATTCACAGAAGGCTGACTCCACCTTGAAGATGGAAATGTTGTAAATGCCAAAAACCCCTGTGATTATTTGCATGCAAATTTACATTGTATCAGTCATTTACATTATAGCAATCTAAACGATAAGGTCAGAATAAAGCAAAAGGTCAAAAGTCAACATTTTCTGCCTGAAGGTAATGTTTCATTGAAAAATATTCGACTAAGCTGAGTTCAGGTAGAAAAATTTATATTTATCACATGTCCTTTCCTCAGATACTGGACATGTAGCCTTCAAAACTACAATGAAGTTGTTACACACTGCCTTCCTGTGGCTCCCGGAAATATTTTCAGTACAAGTTTCAGCATAAAAATCCACTACAGCAGAGCAGTAGTTCCTGTGTTCCATTTACAAAATAATCCTCTCCCTCAGCTCAGAGAAACATTCCACTAATTTCTTCACATTCTAAATCTTTAGATAACTCTAGAGGTTGGTACTACTTCTCATAGCACAATCAACAAAAACAGAAGTGCTTTGATTTTGATGGCACAGGTCAGATCCTAAGGCAAGGCATTTTATAACCAATTTTTAAATACTGGTAATGAATGCAATAAATAAATATATTTTCTTGTCCCCTGCCGCCTCCCGCCCCCCCAACACATTTATTCTCTTTTCTTTGTTCCTTTGTATTAGCAACCCATAATATTTTAGATTTTGGTTACCTTTTTAATCCTCCTGTCCTATTTCTGAATTGCTCGTTAGTGCTCCTATGCAAGGCCAAGTTCTCTTTCTTTCTCCCAGTTATCAAAAAAATTGTGTTATGAGGGTCCTGATTATTTTCAACCTGTATTTCCATTCTGCAGTATTTTAGTTTTACTTTGCATGAACAAATTCAGAGTTATTCACAAGTAAAAGCAAGAAAAGATCTGTGTCTGCTTGATTTTCCCTCAGAGACAAGAAGAGCCAGTGAATAAGTAAACTGTGTTCACTGGGAACCAGAGTACATTTTCTGAGTTAGTGGCATTTCTCAGGGAATTAGTTGTAGTAAATTGCTCAAGTTTCACAGGCCAGTGGGCATGGAGTAAACTTAGTGGTAACAATCAGAGAAGGGAAGATTTTTCTCCCTCAGGGAAAGGGAGATATTTGGAGAACAATATAAAGCATTTGTTCAGTGAAAGAGTTGTATATAGGAAAAGAAATGCTGGAAGAGCACAAGTGTCAGTGGCTAACAAACTAGTAGCTTCATCTAAGTGCAAAAACACCCCAAAACAATTGAATTTGGTGTAGCAGTGGGACATCATGAGGCAGTATCCCTGCACTTGCCATATTGCACACCAATATGAATAGAACCCTACCTCAAAAATATGTTAAACATTGCAAGCAATTTAGGGAAAAGAACATGAAGAGGAATTAGAGAGACCACTANCCTTTTTTTCCTTTTTTTCCTTTTAAGTAGCTGATTATTAGAATTTATCTTTATGTAAGTTCATTGAAAACTAGGCTAAACATCAAGTATTCAGTTATGCAGGATCTTGGAGAAAAAATAAACGAGGCACAAAACCAGCCATTTGCTGCCACAGTGAGTCCCCAGCACACCTTCNTGTATATATGCACACAAATATATGATTATGCAATGATTCCTGGTAAAAGGACAAAATCATAGCCTATAATAAAAATTGCTGTAGATACCAGAAAAGGGAGGATGTATCTTGTATGTTGTCAAAGGTTATGAATGGTCTGGTGAATATTAGAGTAAAATAAAAGTTATAAGGTTATTTTATTCTGTGGGAAGTATTTGAAAAAAAGATGTGAATTTGGGATATACATACAGTTTCAAAGAAGGGACCAAGTGACCTATTAAAATTTGGAAGATTCTGACAAATATATCCAGGGAATGGAATGTCATTAACTTCAATACCATTCGTACTTTTCAATAAAAGAAGTTAATCTGGCACCTTGTTCCTGTATTAAAAAATTAATTATTAATATGTACATTATCATTGCCTGAATTATTTTGGATGATAACAGTTGCTTTTATATATATAGAGTTTGTATCTTTTGGAGCTAACTTGGTACAGGCAATGCTTTGACTTAACTGTCTAACACAATAAGCTCTTTGGGAAAGTTATCAATATACATGTATTCAT
>WEIT01022952.1:0-16034 GCA_013389985.1 Dryoscopus gambensis | reverse complement strand
CAGAAAGCGCTTCTACCTCCTAGGGAGAGAAATTACTTTTCATTTTCTGTGTGAATAACTGACTATTTGGGTCTTGAATTCATCTACATACCTTACCTTTCTTGTGCTAATTAGAAGTGTGCTCTCCTTAGGTACCATCTGCAGGCAACTTAGAGACAGGCACTTCTGCAGGGTGATTCCTCCCCCTTCACAGAGTGTAGAGATCTGAGAAGGACTTGAGAGGTTCCTGCAGTGATAGTCTATCACAACTGCATTCCTAAGACAAGCATCTCAGCTGAATGCCTGAAATTACCTGGAAAGGGCTCTGTTGGCATCCAGTTCATACAACTCCAACCACTTCTGTCTGTGGACCCAGTTATGTGTCCATGATTGACTGCTGATCATTATTAGAGGGAGAAGGTATCTCCTGGCAGGGCTAAATCTACTAGATAGATGTTGTACATAGATGGGATGGGTCATGCTTTAGGGGTTTCTGTCTTTTTCTGTCAATGATAGAGTGTCTGGAATAACTGCCTCAGAGCAGGGACGTAACTTCTGGATGAATGAGAGAAATCTCATCCTAAACGATAAAGGAAAGTATCAATTTGGCAGCTTAATAGTCATCTTTTAGCTTGCCCAGAAGGATAAAATAAGCAGCAGGATGAAAACTTCATGGTAATGTTATGTGAGTGTCATTTGAAGTTATTAAGCTTCAATTTGCCTGAAGAGTGGGAAAATAGCTCAGTCTTCATTGCCATTAACTCAATTACTTCCAGCTGTACCACAGATTTTATGCCAGAGCACTGAATGTTCACTGTACAAATGTTATGTGATGAAACAGGTAGATTAGATAATAACTGGATAGAATGGAACCGAAATCTCAACTTAATTGTGATGCCATGATAAAGGAAAAAAATATTTTTAAGTGTAGATACTTTGAATCCATTAAGAGAAGAGATGGGGAAAGGACCAGTACTGTTTAAGTATGCAATAAAGACTACAGGCTAAGGACGGTTTTAATGTCCTCAAGCCTTGATCATCTGAAAGGGTCTGGAGATTGATTATCCCTTGCTTTCTTAGACCTTGTCTTAACCCTGGTGAACATGGAGAATGTAAATGTTTCTCCATCCCTTTTAATATTTTTTCCATTTCATAGCAATAAAAATTATTACCATGTTTTACTAATTATCTCTTTTACAAAGGTGTCCTTCTTTCCTTCCTTCCTTCCTCCCTCCCTTCCTTCCCAGCATACCATGCTTTTTCTCCTAGACTTCTATTGATTTCCATGTTGTCCTACTTAGCTGATTACTTCAACCTCAGTATAAATTTTTGCATATGTCTCTACTCAGTAGAATTCAACTTTTTTCTGGTCATTTCTTACCTGTGAGAATTAATTTTTTTTTTGCATCACAGGCCAGAGCTCTGGCAGACTTGCAGGCCATAAAAGATGGTCTATTAAATATGGTTGCAAAAGGTGTATCCTGTGGTAATTGGAAGTGATTTACTTATTTGAAAATTAATTATTACTTCCATAAGCTTTTCTTAAAAAAGTAGTATGCAAAAATCCAACTTTATCGAATGGAAAACTCTAACTATTGTCTAACCTATGTTTAAATTCTTCTTTTATCTGGGAGCATGTGCATTCAGACGTAATATAACAGCAAAAAAAAAGGTGCTTCTTAACATTTTTTCTTTGCTGATACTATTCAGAATGGGATTCCTACATTTGCATGATTTCACCAGTAGAAAGATCTTGCCCTTTTCCTTAGTAAAGTGATAATTTCCTTTATGGTCAGAAAAACACCCATCCTAGATGATTTACTCTATGTTTACTCAACACAGAAGCAAGAAATAGCAAAACTCCACCGCATAAAACAATCCTACATAAAGCTTTTGAATTTTTTAATCTCTATCTCACACTCATGTTCAGTTTGTTTCATAATGATCTGATTACCAGTGGTTTTGTTACCAGGTTCAAATATCTGTATGGTTTGAAAAATGAAATTGGAAATAAGTAATTCACTCTGTTTTTTAGAGGCATTCCAGAAGATGGTATATCATCTTTACATAGACAGTTTCCCAGTAAAGTCAAGCTTAGAAGAATGGTTCTCAAATGACTACTTGAAGAGTATAAAAAATACCCTCCAGAAATTCTGTTTCTATATTGCAAAGAACTAAGTTATTGGAAATCAAATGTAGTCTAGACACGAAATTCTCATGGAAATTGCCATTTCCTAAAGCTATTCCTTTAGGGTCTAAAAATATTGAATGCTGTCTTGAAGTGTAGTGCAATTTTTACAGCATACAACAACATTTTAAGACTGTACAAGATAAATAACCCATGAATGCTGTCACTGCTGCCTAGAATGCCTAGAATCATCAATTCACTTACTTTGGGTCTTCCTGAATGTATTTTGGCACTAGCCTTTATGACTCCAAGTAGTTCTTTTCATGTCTTTAACATGTAGATGGTTAGCCTGGGAAAACACTTACCGTCTCTACACTGCTTTGCAATCCAAATGAACTGCTGCTTCTGTAGCTTTCAGAAGTCATTTAAATGAGTTCCCCAAGCAGGTGCAGCAGTTCCAAGGCAGTTTATAACACAGATTTTCTTTAAGGCTGCATTCCAGCTGTGTTAGATGTGGAAACTTACTGTTATGGGAGCTAGCAGGTAAGCAACCTCCCACCCCAGCCCCTCTGAAAAGTCGTGATTTTTTTATTTTTAATTCAAATTCAGGTACTCATTTTTACACAGAACGTTTACAGCCTACATTAAATGGCATTTTTCTCAGCAGGCTTAGTAAATTGGACTCTTAGTTTTTAAAGGTAACAGACAATAGGGTCTGTTGCTTCAAGTATTCCTTTAAACTAGGATTTTTATTTATTTAAATAATGCAGAAAGTGCATAAAGGCTTTGTCACACTGGACTTAGAGTTACTTGTATTATTGTTCTTAATATGGAAATCACAAGCAAATGCAGGTCTGATGTCTCACTCCGGTAGAAACAAGTAAGAAGTATCTTCTAGTAGTTTGTGCATGATGGACAAACTATTTCTAAATAGACTAATTAGAAATGGGTACTGATCTATTTCTGATTTCTTCAGAAGTGATATGTAAGCTAATAACAGGTAAAGAAAATAAACAAAAAAGGCTTCTGGAGCCCTTGAATTTTTTGCAATACAGGGAAAATATCGGTCATAACCTTTTAGCATCTACATCTCAAAACTTCCTTCCAGTGTACTAACAGTTATAGCAAAGCCATAATGAGTTTTAACTCTCCTTGGCTTTACAAGCAGGGTGGGCGGTAAAAGCAGACACACCAGACAAGTTTGGAATGCTCATGAGAAAGAACAGATTTAACTCCAAGAAGGTCTCAGAATAAAATCCTTGAAATCAAAGTCTGAATCAAGTTGATACATGCAAAGGTGCAGAGAACAAAAAGCCTATAAATCAACTACACTGTGGAGGACTACTGGATGGGAACAGTTTGACCAAACTATTTTTTAAGAGGAAATGCCAATCTGTTTTTAAAAAAATAAAAATACCTATCAGAAACTAGCAGGGAATATGGCTGTCTTAAAGAAATTTATCTAGTCCACATTGACTGGTCAAATACTGTTTCTCAGAGTTGGAAATGGTGGTAGTAGCAGTAGAAGAGGCACTGATCTCCCTATTCCTGCTTGCTGTGCTCCAGTAAAAGACAGCCGAAGGTGATTTCAGCTGCCCACATCTCTGCATCTCGCTACCTGTCTCTGCTGCACATGTAGAGATCTTCCAGCTGAGAGATGTGAGAGGACTGTAACTCCCTCAGTCACCCCAAAGAGAGATGGCTGATGACAGATTATTTCCAGGTATTCTCCTTCCTTCTTCCTTGTTCTTGTCTGCCTCCTTTTGCGCAACATGTTGCGAAGGAATAACCAGGAAATGAAGCCTCTTCCCCCATGAGCCTTGTGTGTATCTTTGCTTGGGGCAGTGATAGTTTCTGTGTTTGGGGTGAAGGCCAAGACTCTTAACCAAAGATAGTTTTTTTCTGGTCAGTATTGTCTGTCATATTCTCTACCCTGTATTATTCTCTGTAAAGAAGACTAATAAAAACATTAGTATTTTAGAAAAAAAGTGGGTGGAGAACATTAACATGGATTTTGCGTGTCTACCACATGAATAACACCCAGGTGGATTATATTTCCTTAACAGAAAAGAGATGTTCTGGCTCGTAAGACACATTCTGGTACAAAAATGTAAAGTCTGTCATCTGAGAACAAGAAGCCAGATTTGCTGAGATCCAGTGGTCCTGGTATCCTAAATGACAAGAATTAAGGAGTCCAGGGAATGCTGGTAAGTGCCTCTTGTACTCTCCAGTATTTACAATGGGAAAGTTGGTTAAGTTCCTGTTCTCTGCTGTTGTGGTGAGGATGTGTGCTCCTCTCTACTCTTCGTGAGTGTGCTTTCAACCTGTCCATGCAGAAAGGATCCTGTCCCAGATGACCACATCAGTGCACATGAATAGGCCAGTGGACATACTCCTGCTGAAGGCATGATTCCAAATATCCACCGTACTAAGGGCTGTGGGTTCACTGGTATAAATCTGCAGACATGCACCAGTTGATTACCCGCATTGTCTGGGTTTTCCCTGGTGGCACTTCGGGATGAGATAAGCTTCAGAAGCATCCTGTGCTACTGCTGTTGGTTTAAACTGGAGTTTACGTTCCCAAACCTTTTTTCCCTTGGGCTGGGAGAGGAAGGGCGTCTCTTTCTTTGCTTATTTGTTAAAGCTGCCATTTTCAATACTTCCATGCGATAAACAGGAATATATCTTTCTTGACATAAACCCATTTCACCCAGACTGTTTTTAGCTTTCACATTGGAAGATATAACTTTAAAGTGCATTGGCATAGAATGACATTAAAGACAATGAAACATGAATGGCAAACAGGTAAATAGGAAAATTCTTATTTACTAATTTTTTCAATGCCTATTTTCATAGTAGCTTGGCAAGGGATTAGAAAGATTTAAATATAAATTAGATCTGTCATTCTCAAAATGAAAACAAGTTAGTTATTCAAAATTGTAGGGAAAAAAAAAAGGCAAAAGAGCCTTCTGTGTTGCTTTTAAAAGCTTAGATCTGAGCCCTGGAAAGCACTGAGAACAAGCCACATTGTAGGAGGCCTCCCAGGGGAGAGTTATGCTGCTCCTCTAAGTATTTCTTAGCCTGCACAGAGAAGCACAAGTCAGAGGTAGCCTTGCATATGAAATATGCCAGAAAAGGAAAAAATTGTAGCTGCAGGAATGTGATGCTGTGTCCAAACTAAAAGGTCTGCAGAGGCAGCAACAGCAGAGCTGCTCTGCAAAAGAGGTGTGGGACTGAAACCTGCCAGTTTTTATAGTGGCAGCTTTGGGGCTTAGAAGGTGCAGTGCAGAACTATCCCACACTGAGACCATCTCAGGTCCTAAAAATAGGCCAGGCAAACTAAAAATGTCCTATGCTGAACAAATACACTGCAATTTTTTATGGTTTACCCTTTAAAAATCCAGGCTGGTGTCTCTGTATTTCATTGTATCCTGCAGGTAAACTGCTTTATTTGGAAATAAAGGTAACTTATTTGGTCTCCATTGCATGATACAGACTCACGCACAGAGCATCAAATGCCCCAGTGGACAGTGGGACCTGTCAGTGGCTTGAACTGCTGTAATACAGAAGAGGACTCTGGTGCACCCAGGATGGACATACTTCCACCTGGAAAGTTTATGCACACAAAGGAAAATACTCTCTCAGTTTAAACAACAGTATGCTCCCAAGCTCCCTGGTTTCCTCGTATGCTTAATGTACATCCTGGGGGGAGAGCACTGATCTCCATGTCTGTTCCCCGGTGCCCTGGTTTCCATAGTACAGAAACCTGGTGGCAAAGGCCAGAATGAGAACATGTATTCAGGTCAGTTCCCTGACAGAGATGCTCAGACAACAAGATATGAGGATGTCTATAGTATGTGCTTGTTGGTCAGATCTCCTGCAGACTTCAGGTCTAGAAAAAGATTTACAACCTCACTAGCACCTGAAGTGACTCTTTCAAATGAAAGAGAACACAAGCCTATAGTTGCCTATAGTGTCCCACCTCTCTAGGTAGCTGAACCCCAGATCAGGGGGCTGGATGGAGTTTAGTCATAGTTCCCCATATAGCAGTTTGAATTTGTTAGGCTGGAGCTGGCAAAGAACTGTGGAAAATATGTAGAAAATCTTGACTAAAGAAAACTAAGTGGTAAATCGAGACAAAGGCAATTGACAAAGTCATTCCTAAATGAGGAAAGCCAATCTTGGATGTGCACAGGGCATACCAAATGCACATGGTGCTAACCAGAGCTACCAGAGCAACCTGAGCTCCCATAGTGTACCTGCAAGAGACACAACACTGCCCGGGTGTGACTGCATGGGAGGGCAATGCTCACCAATGGTAAGAATCCTGGGAGCAAGTTAGGGGAGTCAGCCCCGTCTTGTGAGGGGCTGAAGGAAAAGCGTTGTCCAGAGCAATGTAAATTGGAGGATGGGTTCTGTCCCATGGCCATGGCAGGTGAGCATGATACAGAGCAGGTCCTTCTGCCTAGGATTTGTGGAAGTTAAGATGGGCACTTTGGAGAAATGGGGGTTGGAGGATGTGCTGGAATAGAGAAAGAGAAGAGGACCTGAGTGAATGGTGGGCTTAGGCAAAGGGGTTATGGTGTGTTCAGGGTAGGATCTGACGTGTGACTGAGGCTCAGGGCACAGCTGCTGAGAAACAGGTTACAGGTACCTTAATGACTTGCTCTGCTGAGAGACAAAGTGGCTGGTGCCAAGTAGGTGAGATTTATCTCAGTGGAATCAGACTGGCAGGAGAGCAGGAGATGTGTGGACAGAAGGAAAGGGAGATCCCACATCCTCAGATCAGTCCCCTGCCTCCCATCACTCCCCGCCTTGTACCCTCAGCCTTGCAATCAATTTTGCCAAAATCACAATGTTGGTCTTTGCTACTCATTAATAATGGGATTAGTTCCTCCATGCTTCATTCTTGGATCAGCTGAGTTAAATCTTTGCTTACACTGCTTAGAAGCTTTCCACCAGCTCTGTCTTTGCACACTATGCATCCTACTTTTTTATTTATAGTGTATTGTGGTATTTGCAGGTCTTTACCAGCTTCTCTTTCTATCTGGGAAGACACCTCCTATCTTAGTAGCTGCCAGCTGTGGTTCTTCTATTATTTCATCTTCTCCTGCTGCTTCACAGCCAGCAGGAACTCCTTATTTGTGTTATATCAAAGTGAAATCAGGAGCCACCCAACAGCCATACTCTTAAGATTTGAAGGAGCACAGAAATGTTTGGCACCAGGTTGTTGGATTGAATCCAGCTCATTCAGCAGCACCTGGAAATTGTTAATGCCTGCTGACAGGCTGGCAGCTGTGGGGTGTGATACTGGTGGCTCTTCCCCAGTTGCTAATGGACAGATGTCCACCTCTTAAAACCCCGAACAGAAACTAATGCTGTTGCTGGCAGCCTTAGCAGGGACACATCCAGTGGGCAGTGAGGCTATTCTTACACTGAGCAGTATGCCCAAAGAAAAGCCCAAGAGTACTGGAGTGAATAATTTGCAGACCACCCCTCTGTGAGGCTTGTTGTGGGGATGGGAGCCTTCTCTACCAGCAACTCTAAGTCTTGAAAGTTTTGAAAGAAATAGTTTGATGATAGAAGCCAGGGGGATGTTGCTCGACATAGGAGATAAACTGGTAAGGTAATGAAGTGTGAAGAATGGTTTGACCATTGTTCTCTGCACTGTTTTCTTTTTGTTTCCCATACCTCTGCAGACCCATTTTTGTAAGTCCTCAGGCTCCTTGGCTTTATTTTATTCTGCACCATCACTTTCACCAAGTACGGTAATGCTTCATTCAAATGTTGAGAATTATTCCCCTTTATTATTTAATACTGCACCCAGCAAGAGATGGCTTATTCTGTGAGGAAATTCCTATTTGACTAGGGAAGTGAATTCTAGACCAGATGATGAGTGGTAAAGATGCTGGATAGGATTCTGACTGTAAGAATGACGTGGAATGGATTCTGCATCATAAAGCTGCAACATTACAGGAGAGAAAACCACTGCTACTTGTGAAGTGGTAAAGCCCTGCAGTCCACGGCTTGGGCTGAAACAGCAATGGCTACCATGAGTCTCTGTGCAGTAATTTGAGCTATATAGTTTAATTACTGTTTATCTTATTTTCCTTGTTATTCTGACACATAAGGCTGGCTGCCTATTTTCCATGGAGAAATAGCAGGTGGAAGAATTCAACACAGACACAAACATATTTTAGCACTGAATTTGAGAATCCCAAAACTTTATTTTCATTTTTTTTCTTAACTTTTACCAAGCATTCTTGATTTAAAGTTTTTATGCAAAATAAGAGTAACGGATATAGTAGGATGTTACCGAGGAAAGATAATGTGAAAATGTATAATTTGAACAGTTCTATTCTATCTTCTTTCTTCATCATAGCAAACTGCTTTGGAATATCCTTTCTCATAATTTTAGATCAGTTTTATAAATTAATTTTTTAAACAATTTTTTTCCAAAATAATTATTTAAAATTGTTATTCTACAGTTGACCTTAAAAAAAAAAAGCTGAATATTTGGATTATTTTCTAATTTGGAGGATTTATCATTATATACATTTAAGGAGAACATGTCACAAAGTACCAAAAACTTAGTTAAAAATATTGCACAAAGAAAACATAACGTATGACATCTAAAATGACAAAAACCTTTCAATATAGAAATTACTGTCTTGAAACTGATATTGATTCCAAAGACAAAATTGTTTTTATGCTAGGGAAGTTGAAAAATAGTTTTCAAATTGCAATATTGAAAGTATAACAGAGGGTCCACAGCTCAAAATGACTAATGTGTGGCACTGCCTGCCATCCCTTTGGTGCGGGAAGCCCTCAACCAACCTGAAGTGCTGCGTGAGCATAATCAGAGCTGGGACTTTAATGACAGAGACTGGTTGGTTGTCTAATTATAAAGCTCCAGTGGTTCTGTTTGAATCCCTGTGAGGCAGTCAGAGGGTCGAACGTGGCACTCAGCTCAGTGATCTCCAAGCATGGCAATCTTGGTATCTGTTCTCCAGCACAGGATCTCTTACATGACCTTGTTTCACACTCTGTGTGAATGCGTCACCTGGGGGTACTCTAGATTCTGGCAAAGCAGAACATGGTTTTGTTCTCCCCACCCCATTTTGTTCACCTCCACTGGACAAATCCCTGCTACATTGAAAAACAAAATTAAGTCAAACTGTATTTTTTTTTAGAAAAACAGAACTCTTCCAAAGAATTTGTTCAGTAAACTACAGAACCTGGTGCAAGACCTCTGACAGGTAATGTGTTGTTGTACTACTTAACTGCAATCAGCTGTGTCAGGAGACACCCTTCATCAACTACCCTGTAATTATGCTAAGGCTTTCACCAAATGACAAATCCCCATTGGCTGGGCCAGAGCCCTGCCTTTCTGGACAAGGATAATAATTTTGTCTGCTCACTTCTTCATTCATTTCAGCAAGCCCTGACCTGTGGAATCATTGAGGTGAGTATTTACTGATTATTTTTATGCTGTTTAAATTTTTACTATTTTTAAATTCAAATCTCAGAGAGGGAGGGTAAAATTTGGTAGGACTTTCCAGAAAGATTGCCAGGAGTTTTGAGGTGTAACAACCACTTACCTGTGTTCCACGTACTGAACTGTGAGTGACACTACCAGATGCAACTCTCTCAGTGTATTGTAACTTTTTTTCTCCATGTCAGTGATTCACTGAACTATTACATACACAAGAAATTATTAACTGTACACATATAGCTGTCAGAGGTATTGAGTAAAATCTATGTCTCCAGACAAACAAAATTGCTAAAACAATCTTATTTTAAATAAGTTTTGTTTCAAGCTTTTTAGTTTAAGTTATTGGTCTAGGCAATTTTCCTTAGGGGGTGGGAACAGGTTTACTTGACAGGTGAGAGTAGGCTAATAGGGATTTTTGTTTCTTTAGGAATCTATTGGTATAAATTTATGCTTGGGAAAATTAATATGAAGTTACTTCTCCCTAGTGAATGTTTCTAATCAGGGGTGAAAGAAAAGACATCTGCATGTTTTCAGCCTTTCAACTCAGGTAAATAATATGTTGCAGTGTAATAGTTATTTTTTACATGAAGCCACAGGCAGGCAAGACAATCCACAAAATATCTGAGGTAAGAGGTTTGAGTCAGAGTCGCATGTAAGCAATGGAGCACGTGCTGGGCATTCCCACACAGGTGAGGGCTGGCATGGGTATCCAGTAAAGCCTCCCTGGAGGGAAAATCTGAGAGGGAGTGAGGACGTGGGCAGGGAGAGACAGGCCTGACCAGCACACACTGTCCAAGTCCCAGTTCCCATGGCAAGTGGTCCAAACTCACTCTCTCAACACGTTAGATGTTAAGGTCTCTTAACCCAGTAGACGTCACTGTGTTTCTGTTTAGTCAAAGTTTGTGAGGGCTTGCAGGTTGTCTCAGAAGCAGAAGTGGTGGTGGGGTCAGGTGTCCCAGCTGTATGTCATGGGGAAAGCACCAACTTTGCCACCCTAACCAGTGGCAGGTCCAAACAAAAAGAACGCATTTCCTCAGCTCAGAGCCACAAGCCCTGATTTCAGCTCCTGCACTGTAAATCCTTTTCCTTCGGCTTTCTCCGAGGGTTATGCTAATGTTCGTGCTCAGGCAGGCCCAACTGCACTTCTTTCTTCTTTTTAGTTGAACTGTTGATTCTCCGCATACCCATTTCCCAAAACAATGCTCGATAATGCTAATGCCTCCTTCATAAATCACCGGTTTTCTGCATACCTTTGTACTCGCTTTTGTTTTGAGACTTTGACATCTGTTTACCCATCTCTTCCACTTATCTCCAGGGATGGGTGGCAATTAGACCAGCTCCTCGGTATTAGTAGGTTTATCAAAATAACAAAAGGGTATGTGAGGACTGTGAAGGAACAGCAGGTGAAAAGGGACACAGTAGGAAAGAGAAATTACTCTTTAGGCAAGGTTTATTTCTTTATTGCAGTTTTGTATTTTTGTCAGATTGTATTTATTTATATACAATCGTGGGAGAAAGGAATATGGAATGAATTACAGTCCCAGGAGAGGAAGATTAAAAAGAGAGAGCATTCAGGTATTGCAGAAGAGAACTTGAAATTGCATACTGTGAAGGCATATGTTAATGCACAAACTGGTACTGAGGTTAATAATACATATTTATTTCCAAGGATAATTCACTTTGAGGACCATAACCCCCTGCTACCCCACCTCCTGTTGCTCTAGCAACACACTCTACAGAGCATGGCTATTGAAAATCCAGGAACAATTTCATCCATGCAGGTTTCATTTACCCCAGGGGTGTTTCTGCTCCCTTGTATTTCAAAGGGAAAGCCACCATCATCTTTATTGAAGATTCTGTTTTGTCTAAAAACAACGGCACAATTTAGTGACTCAAACAGTTTCAGATACAGAATTGATGGCTGTGTTAATTTTAATACTACAATACTTTCAAGGATTATGCAGAACTCTGTCCTGGTCTCCTCTGCAGACATTCTCTAGAACAATCTCACCTTTTCCAAAGGTGCAGTTACTCTTGTACAGTGTAGATATGGGTTTTTTCTTTCATAATTCCTAGATTAGCGTAATAGTTTCTTGAAGGGGACATAAATTTTGAACAGGTGTGAAATGCTACCTGCTTTGTATAAAAATGTACTGCAGTAATTCATGTGCTGCATGTTGGCTTAGAAGGCAAGAATGTATACTTTTATGTCCGGTTCAGATTTCTGGTTTTCAAAATAGTATTCATAAGGGAGATGATGATCATTAAGTTCTTACTAATAGTGGATTACAATCCTCCAGGGCCACTTTTAATACTGTCTATACACTTGTAGGTATAACAATGTCTTGCTTGGAAGAGCTCCCTAAGAAAATCTAGTAAAGTGGTTAGGAAGCCTGTTCTTGAACTGCAACATGCACAGTGATCTACACTAGAGCTCTTTGAAAATAATGCTGTCCAAAAAAATGTAAAATGATGCTAGAATACATGATGCTGCAGAAAATCTGACATTAGGCATCTTAAGTAATATCCCTAGTGGGTGTTGGACCAGGTGACCTTTAAAGGTCCCTCCTAATGCAAACCATTCTATGACTATGAAAATTTGACCTACTGCTTCAAGAAGTAGTCAGAACAAAGAAGAGGCTGAATATACAAGCCCAAAGAAAATTTGATTTAGGCCTTCTGTTTGTGTTTATTTTTTTGAAGGCTTCTAATTAGAATTCTTCAATAGGTTTCAGTGTAATATTGTGAAAAACATATTTGACTAAAAACAAACCAAAGAAAACCACTAGATGCTTTTAAAAACTGGGCTGGGATTTGCTCAATATTCTAGGTTAGGATAGCAGTGATGTAGTACAGTGATCCAAATATGCTTCCAGGTTGTTCTCACCTTTAATTAACTGAATATGTATATTTGTGGTCAATCTATATTTGTGGTAAATATACAATTATATTTTTTAAATTCTATATTGACTGGTAATGCATTTTTCTTGCTTTAGAGAATATGGTCTTGTTTTGCCGCAAAATACTAGAGATTCAGCAGACAGTGAACATTTTGCAGACTAAGATTAGGAGATAGAATACTTTGCAAAGTCACACATGATGGACTCTTTATTTTGCCCCTGATTCCTCCGCAATGGAAACTGTCATTACAAAATCTGAGTTCTGCGAAATCTATTTATATATAATACAGCAAAGGAAATTTTTCCAAGTACTCTTGGAAATGTGTTCAGATAATTTATTTGGCTGACTTGCTAAAAACCAAACCAGAACATCAATTAAAAGGCTGTTATGATATTAAGAATTTTTACAAAATTGAGAATTAGAACTTGCAAGAGAAAAACAATGACAATGAAGAGAATAGAGATTTTCCTAATACATGAAAGTAATCATGGAACATGGCAGCAGTCATCATAAGACTATGAAAATAATTGGGACATAATAGTAAAAACTTATAGTTTAACTAATTTAAATAAAATGAGTTAAACCCATATATTTAACTCATTTAAATAATTACAAAGTTGTTTGACTACTTTTGCATATATATTTTTAAGGAGGGTTGTCTACAATCTGGATGCTCAGTTTGTGACCTTTACATCACTGGCATATTTTGATTTTTTTCCACAGGCAACAGTCAGGAATGCTGGCACAAAAATTTCTGGGGAGGTTTTTTCAGGTCCTCATGTACTCATTGCCCTGTGCTCAGAAATAGAACTCAGGAATGGGAGTAACCAATGATGAAACAGATGACTTGGCAGTTCTTGATTATAAGGACAGCTACAACTTTGGGGTGTAGTTTGATAAGCATCTCTTAAATCAGACATGCTGACTAAACTAGCCAGTCTTGCTGGTTCACATACCTAATCATAAAACCCCCTTCCTCTCCTCTTTTTCAGCAGAGGCATTTTCAACCTCAACAATTCATTACGTGGCCTCATTAACAGTTGCCTCAGCCCAACTGAGAAGATTATACTGAAATGAGGGTGGAGTTTTAAAACCACTGCCAAGATCAGTGCTTACCAAATTCTAACTTTACAGAGAAGTGAAGCTTAATGCACTTGTAATAATGAAGCTACATCCTCCATGCAAATATCACCTTTTGCAGGTTAAACCTGCCATCAGCTGTGTAGCACAGACAGTTCATACTTCCAGATGTGGACTTTCTTTTGTGGAGCTTTCTATTCCTCACAAATGTTAATTTTATCATCACAACACCCATGTGTGTTTGTGTTAATTGAATGTCATTGCCTCCTCTTTAAGAAATGCCCAATTGATGCAAATGGGGAGTGCAATATAATTACAACACTATTCTTCCCTTTCTTCTGAGGCTGTTTCATGACTCTGACACCTGTTTGTGATGAATAAACAGCCTCTAGCCAGAACATGCATCTCTAAAAAGAGCGGGAGGGTTTAATTTAAGTTGCAACTGTGATATTGTTCCCTTCATCCAGAAGAAAGACCCCTCCAGAACAGAATGGATGGGAATGGGGCCATTTCCCACAGCAGCATCACCTGGGGCACCCAAGGACAGAGCAGGACAGATGTCAGACACATTGACTGTTTTCCACTGATCTATAAAAACTTCTTGTGTTGACCTCAGACAGCTCTTTCCCAGCAGCGTGGGCTGATTTGATCCTATTTAGAGAAACTGTGTATGGCTGTATCAGTATTGTTGGTAACTTAAAAAATGCTTTGGATTCTCCTTCAGGTTTGTACCAAGTTTAAATACATTAACATTTAATTTAATATATCCTTAGTCTGTTCCTCTGCTCCTCAGAAATCTATTCTGTTTCTCCTTAGGATTTAATCAGTGCTGAGGTTTTCACAGAAGCTAGAATTGAGTCCTTAGATATCTGCACAACTTTGTTTTCATAACCTTCAGATAAAGGAAAATACAAAGCAACTTGTCCTGAGAACTTAAGTTACACTGTCTAATACCTTATTTTGTCTGCAACATCAAGAGTTATTTCTACACTAAAGTAGCTAGTGTTTATATGAAAACAAAAGAATAAGGATTAAATCCTTAATATCCTGGTCCTAACTGCATATTTGACCAAGTACCTTACATCACAGCCTCAGGCATTTAAAGACTTAAATGCAAAGATTTAAAGAGCTAGATTCTTCTGTCCCTTCAAAACTGCAGTTCTACATGCTGACTTCTGTATCCGTATTTTCTTCGGCATAGGGAAAAGACCAGCCAATTTTCATATCTTTTTTTGTTATTATGTCATTAATTAATAGGTAATAACACATTGTTGACAATGAAAGAAACAGTTAATAAACAGAGTGGAAGTATGTAATCTATAATCTAAAATGATAATTACATTGATGATAGCACTAGAAGTGTTACATGCTGTTGTTCAACAAGATAGCACAGTTCAGTAACACCTTCTGCCTTAGAAGCCATGAAGAGCACGCTTGCTTTCGTGTGTTCAAACTAAAACAGCAAAAGTGCAAGATTTTACAGACTGCTGCTTGAAATTCAGTAGGTGTAACTAACACTATTAATGTAAGAACATCAGATACTCTTTTTTGTTTACTGGCTTAAGTTTAATGTTAGCAGATCTGACTTGACTAAGCAATGTCTAATTATATCAAGGCTGAACGTGGACTCTCAAGTCTAATTTTCATAAAAAACCTTGACGCTGAATTCCTCTAGTGTTTAATGGCAGGTTGTGAACATAAGACAAGCAGTATAACCAATGCTTTTTGATGCAATACACCACCCCCTTGTGGGGCAAGAAACAACATCGATTTGTGTGAAGTTCAAGGGTATGTAGAGTACATCTTTCCCTGTTGTTTTAAAACTGTCTCTGGTCAAGTGGAACCTTTTCAGAGTCCACCTTTTCAGGGGCATGTGGCATGCCCAAATCTATGACTTTGTAGTTATCAAAACACAGGAGCACACTTGCACTTTCAACCATGTGTGTTTTTGCAGTCCAGTTTATGCTGTGAAAAATGATGCAATAATTAAACCAAGAAAATTAATATGATTTCCTGTAATACTTTAACCTTTACAAATGCCAGATTTGGGAAAATCTAAATTTGAAGCTTTTTTCCTAGACTAAAGGCACTTAGCTCCATCAATATGTACTTCCAGTCAGGTAGCCCACGAACAATTAGTGTTAATATATTGTAAAGAAATTGACTTTTTGACAAGGAGAAGGGCAGCTTTATGATTCAGCTCACTTAGACTGACATCAAGGAGACTGAAGAGAGTAACATTTATCAGAGCTGTCATTGTTAGGCTGGGATGAAGGCAATCCTTTTAACTGGAAACTATCACATAAAATAATCTATTAACTCATACCCAGTGGAGTACATCACAGCAAGTTTTGGAGCAAAACCATTTCCCAACAATCAGTTAAATTAAACTTTGCAAGATTAGCCAATAATAAAAGAATTCTAGCTAAACCAGTAAATGTAATATTAAAA
>WEIT01022951.1:334-50315 GCA_013389985.1 Dryoscopus gambensis | reverse complement strand
TGCCCCACAGAGGTTATTAAGTCCCCATTTCTGGACATATTAAAAACCTTATTGGACTTGGCCCAGACCAACCCGTGCTAACCAGCCCTGCTCTGAGCAGGGAGGTGAGAATATATATCTCCAGAGGTTCTTTCCAAACTCAACAGTTTCATGATTTTGTGACTCTGTGAAACACATTGCAGTATTTTATTGTAGTTGGAGCGTGCAACAATCCTACCCTTTCACTTCCTATGCCTGATCATGCCAGTATTAAGGAAAATGGCCAAATCATTGAAAGAATTTTGTGCAAAAGGGCAAACTTAAGCTCAGAGCAAAGAAGCACATTTGATACCACATTGCTTTTGTTAAACCAAAGGAGGTACCACAGAGGCTAATTATTTTTGCTGTTCTTATCCATAAGCATTACATTTTTCAATGTTCACAGAGAAAAACTTTAGTTAATGAGATCCATAAAGATTCTTTAATCAGCTTATATTGTGAAAAAGTATTAAAGTCTCCACTTTCACAACAGGCGCATGAAATGTATAGTTTTATGATATATTACTTGCACAGGAACTCACCTCCCCCTTTCCCCCGAACCACCTGCAATTTTTAATAGTCATGTATCGCCAGGGTACCAGAAACCCATAAAAGTTTAACCTGCCAATTAACAACTAGGTAAAGTCCCAGCCTTGTAGAATATTTTGATTACTTCCAAGAGCTTGTCACAAAATACTGAAAATATTTCCAAAAAATTTCTACCCAGAATTTTAATCTACAAAAAATTGACTAGTAGGAGAAAAATATAAACATATTATGCATTAAAAAAAAAATCATTAATTTTCATATATGTGACAGTAGACCTGCCAAATATAACTGTGGATAAAAAGCAGTCATTTGTTAAGAGAAGGTGGGGGCAGGAATTAAAGAAAAAAATTAAAGACTTTCGTTTTAATATTTCCTCTCAAAGTGGAGACAAAGTAATGGCAGAATTCACCTAATCAATACAAGTTAGTCAAGGTGTGAAGTACAGCGCAATAGTTTTCAATGCATTTTATGACACTCCATTAAAAAATAATGATGTCAAATAACATTACCTTTGTTTTCAGCAATTCTTTAAAAACCAGCTAAGAATGTATCAGCTTTTGAATCATTTTCAGAAATACACAAATTTTAGTGCAAAATAGTTACAGTTATGTAGATCTGCACTGGGATGTACATACCAAAGTATACATTTTTTGGCATTACCACTGATAATCACAGATCTTTAGCACTGAGCAATACTCCAAATAAGGCTAGAACACCCCCCCCCCCCCCCCCCCCACCACCCCACTAGCTCCATTACATTATNNNTCCGCCTCTGAGAGCTTTAATTATGAATTAAGAAAGTCTAATGTAAACTGGCAGGGAAGAGATCATAGACAATATCGTTCACCAACTATAACAGGCCCATTCCAAGATATCCATCACAAGTGCTAATTTTTTGTAGATTCCACAGATTTGCAGGTGAATACAGGATCTCCTAAATAGGAAAGCATAACAAGACACCATAAAGATGTCCATCTGGAAGCAGAACAAGCTGGTAAAGAAAGCTGTTGAACAAAGTGAGAATACATCTTTGCTACTGGAGGCCAGATGTCATGAATAAGAGGGACAAAACAGTGGGAGAAAGTCNTGCATTTACATGACATCTTCCTGCCACAGGGCTGCAGGTACTGCAGAATGACTCTGCAGGGTTACAACGGAGCACGTGGCTGCATTCACAGGGGACCTTCAAGGCACCACACAGTTCAAATGCTGCAGTTACACCCTGCCTTTGGGTCAAAAATTACTTGAATCCAGGCTGTCAAAAATGCTGATATGATGCAAAATTAGTGTATGAAATGTAGAGAAGCTAATTAATAGCCCTACACAAGTCCTGGAAACACCCTGAATGAAGGTTTATGTAATTTCTAGTGCTCCAGTCAACTTAATGAAGGAAAATTGCATGGAATTTATATAAACACTATTAATCAGAAAAAAATATCAAATTTACATCATAAAAGAAGAGCAATTTTTTTTCTACCATGAAGTCCAGTATCAGGACAAGGGAAAGCACTTTTCTTAGAGTTTTAGCTTTGAAACGATTCTACTGTACATGAATCTCAACTTGGGGTTTTTCTTCCCCTTTCTATCCCTTTTTCCCCATTTTTCTGCTTTTGCAGAAAATAAATATATAAAGCTTCAGAACTTGGTAAGTGTTTGGCAATGATGAACTACCAAGCAATTTGAAAGAATCATTATTAGGAGTTTTCAAACTGCTGTGATTTTTGTCAGGCCAAGTTACAGTCTACGTCTGCAGGTTACTGTGCATTGACTTCTAAAAGATAACTTCTCAGAAGAATGCCATCCATTACCACTGAAAAGAAATATAAACTGAAATACTGCCCAGAAACTCATTGTGCTCCCTCACCCTATAACACGCTAACTGAAGAAATAGCTGTGGACTTTATGGCACACTCAAAGCAACATCCAGCTTTTAAAACAAAAAGCAAAACGAAACACAAAACAACTGCAACAAAATCTAGCTCCTGCCTAGTCACTTAGGTTTTTTAGGCAATTCTTTGTGTCTGTGTTTGTGAAAATTACAATAAAATCAATATTTATACTGAAAATAAATTCCAACCAAAACAAACTAAAAAAACTCTATCAAAGCCCAAAGGCCAAACTTTTTCAGACATAGGCTATAAACCCTAATTGAAAACATTTTGACTTCATGTTATTTTTATCTACTGTAATTTTCATTTCATTATTAAACAAAAAAGGGGATCAAAATCATTTACAAGTGCAGATTAAAGCAATATTTTACAACAAAAAATGCAAGGATGTGACATTCTGGTAATATCTAATTTATAACTTACTTGACTCTAGATCTACACTATAATATCAAGCACATATTCCACTACTAGTCATCAGTTCAATTCACATTCCAATAAAAACTAAAAAAATCACTCTGCATTCCCACTTTGTAGGAATGGTATTTTAAGAATTTCTTGGGAGAGATTCTTGGCTTCTTAGGAAAGAGTTCTCAGAAGAATGATTAAAAAGGATCAAGCTATTCCATTTATTTCCGATTCCCTAGATGTTCAATAAGAGTTTTAATTCAGAACTAGTTCATTCAAGGACTTTTACATAACTTTTTTCAAGTTTTAAGGGCCTGGCATACAGGATTGAGCTTCATCTGTAAACACCGTAACTCTACATATAAAGCATTTATTACCATTTTAAAATTATTTTCAGTTTACAGTTCCAGTGTACAACATATGCTTGATTCAAAGTCCTACCAAGTTTAATTGAAACAATCGTAGTGTCTACCAAACAACACAAAAAAATATGCCAAATAACACCTTTATTTCCTCTAAATTAATACAACTTAGATAATATCAATATAGTGGTGAAATACAACAATGTACAGTAAAATAAAAACCTAACTTCTACTTCTCAATTTCTAATTTATACATTACAGAGGATGGGAAGGTAAACAAAACTGAAAATTCAATAATCCTTATTTCATTAGGAAGATATCATGAATGTTAAATTGTTTACTTGGAAAAGAAACTGTCTACATGAATTCTGGTTTGATTTGTGGCAATCCTTGATAGCACTTCAATTTAGGCAGAGTATGGCTAAGAAACACAGCTCTCGATGTAAAACTGCAAATTAAGGAAGCGAGACCAATCCATCCCTGGTATGGGTCACTCCTAGGGATCAGTCTGCCCCAAAGGTAGCACCATCTACATTTATCTGTTTCTTCTGTTTTGCAGAAGATGGGGATTTTCCTGATTTTGATATGCATATCTTGGATCATTTATTTCATCTCATGTTCACAAAGGAAGATGGGTTATTCCGCTTAATCATAATATTTTACTCATGGCCAGTTAAATAACTGTAGAAATTACCTTGCCACACACCAGTGATGTGCCTCATCATTTTTCAGCTTCATAAACAAGTCAAAGGAAAAAGAAATCTACCTTTTATTAACCAGCTTCTAACATAAAGTCATTTATGCCTCACTCTGCTGAGACTTTAAGTCAAAGGAAAAGAAAAGCAACTGCAATAAGTTTACCAGTAGGTTGCTTTATTAAAATCTATAAGGTGAAAATTTTTAACACAATGAAATCATCATAAAATATGTTATGCACTGATGATAAACTTCACTATTATTGAACTCCTTTTCACTGTAACGCCACGCTTGGAAGCAAGGGATTTTGTAGATTTCAAAAACCTGTTTTTGTAAGGTGCTGTTCTACTTAAAGTTAAGTTGTATTTTCCATTATAAACGCCCATTTCCAGGGGTTTATTATTCAGCCATAAAGATCTGCTTGGAATACGGCATGTAAAGACTAAATACAGAAGCTTTTTCTTCAATGAATATTTAAGGAAAAAAACCACCTAACATTCACATTAGCTATTTTAAAATAGTAACATTTCAGGCATTCAAAGAAATTTCACACCTGCAAAGATTTGAGTCTGAATCTGAAGTACTGACCCCAAAAGCCAAAAATAATCTAAATAATCTCTTCAGTGACCATCTGCCTGACCAAGACCAGTACTCCCCCACGACAAAGCAGAACGAGCAATACTAANGCTTTGTTTTGTTAAGATATCAATAGTGCTCGCATTAAAGCTTAAAAACTATTTCAATGAACTTGCTGATATTTAATTTACATGATTAAGTTACAGTGATGTAGGACCAGATGTCCTGGGTCAGAATACAGGTTCACTTAGCTCTGCACCCAGCCTGATGCAGTAACTCGCGTGCAGGTACATAGGAAAGAGTAAGAACAGAAGAAACATACTGTTTTCCCAGTCTCCAACTAATTTCAGCTTGACTTCTTGAGCCAGTGCTTCTAACAGATTTAAACCAGTGCAAGAGTAAAAATTTCATGCAAAAATTCACTAATCTTCTCTGGAAAATTTGAGTCTGTGAATATTTTTGGGATTTAGCACATAAAATGCTAATGATTTATAATAATTCAGTACAGGTACACTGAGACAATGTTACACGCATGTGCACCAGTATGTGACCACACACACAGAGTAACTCAAACAAACTTTAAAAGGTTTGATTAAAGATTAAAAAGGCAGGAAATACCAGATTAATCTCGAGGGCACAACTTTGATTTTAACACCCTGGTACACGGCTGCTGTAACCAAACCTCTAACCACACCTCTGTGCACTGGCTTTTTCCAGAGAACTTCTGACATATTTGCTCACAGCAGTCATCGCTCTATCACAGCTTTTGCTCTCTCCTCTTTGATCATTATGTAATCTATACTCACACCTTATTCTTTGAGTGGAACAGCAATGTAGATATAAAGACATTTCTTTCCAGGCTCTTGACACTTCCTTACTGGTTTTCCTCCAATTCACACTGGAACAACATGCTCAGTTTTGAGTTTTGGGAAGTCTGATAAGATGTGCAGATTACTGATCTGCTGAACCAGAAGTGCAGCACTAGGAGACTGAAAAGAAAGAGGAGCCACTTGGTTGCCCATGTGGGACGTGACACGTGACATTACCTCTGTCCTGAAGCAGTGGTTGGCATTACATGCCACTTACAGCATTCCAAGTACAGTTGCTCTACATTTCACCTGCAGTGAAGTGTTGCAGTGTATTTTTCTTCTGTCCCAGAAGAATTTTCCTGTCTGAATTCTGTCCCAGAATTTTCTATTCAGTCCCAAGATGCAATCCTGCAGTCACAGTGCCAGTGTTCCTGCCCAGGAGATCACTGTGACACCTCTGCTCCCCTTCATCAAATGTCTAGTTACTTCCAACTCTTTGGGTTTCAACTTGTGCGCTGTGAAGTCTTTTAATCTTCCCTGCTCTAGATTATTTTCCAAGAAGTTCCAGTGTGTTCAGAAACCCACCCTGTACAGATTTTTCTACTTGTAAACCCCTAGTGTCAGTTCCGATCCAGATGACAAAAGTGGCCACCACAGGCAGCAGGAGCACAATGGCAGGAGAGTCCTGCCCGTCCCTGGGATTCGGGAAAAAGAGCAGTGTAAAACTGTAGTGCACAGGGGTCACACACATCCTCTATGCACCAGCATTTGCAGTGCCTTTACTAAAGTAACCACTGCAATACAGACAAATTGCAGAGCGACAGCTTATTCTACTTAAACCCTGTGTTTAACTAGTCAGTGCATCTGCTATGGGTTTAGTATTAACCAAAATGTCAGTGTAGACAAAACCTTCCCCTCACCATTTTTAAATGTTCCTATTGCACATAGTGCTGGTGCCATAAAGTACACACTGATGATTTACCTGCAGCTGTATTTCAGTGAGCAAATCCTTCCCACCCTGCAACACCCAAGCACGTCCCCATCATTCTGGGACAAAGGGGGATGGCAATGTAAATCCTTAAAGATTACATGGCCCCTTGTGAACGGTTAAGTGGAGATTATTTTAAAGACTTAATTACACAGAAACCTGACACACTCCTTTTTAATGGGCAGGCAGACTGTTGTTTATTTAGTTTTTGAAATCTAGTCTAAATTGGGCCTTGAGAAAGAGAAAAGTACCCTAGGTTTCAATTAGCAGATTGTCTTCCACTAGCCAAAGGATAATTTGAGCTTTACAGAAACACGTGTAAGAAGTAAAAATAAAGCATAAGTACTTCCTCATACTGTATATTGTTTTGCATCAGCCTAGTTATTCTGTGGTTCATCACTGGTATTAAAAATCTACATGTATAATCTAGTTTAGAGGATACTAACTAAGTATTACTATCTCTTACTATTTATAAGTCATTAAATCTTTCAATAAAGTCCATTTATAAACAATGGTTTAGAAAAAACATCATACAGTTAAGAGCAGGTAAGACAGAGGCTTTCAGAATGCAACTGTGAAGCAAAAGGAGTGTGTCGGTTGATAGCAACAAAATATTTTTGTAAGAGAGAGTGATGCTAGTTAGTAATATCTGTACCAAATTGGGAAATGTTTTGACTGCAACTATGCAAATTAGTGACTGGGACTGTCTGTTTAGATGTACTGGAATATATTTATGACACACATGTTGTGTGACATGTCTGTTGAGTAAAAAAAAACCATTTTTTTAAATAGAAAAAGCAAATTATTAATATCAGAGAAAAAGACTTCAAAACCTTTGTTTCATAGTTTTCATTCATAATGACATAAAAATTAATTTCTGTAGACTAAGGTACTGCACTACATCAGAAAAGAACCCCAAAGCAATACTCTTCAAGAAGAATAACTGTGTTACTGATGAGAATGAGAATTAAAAATTGAGTTACAGCTAGGCATGCAATGGTGGTTTGCTGTTCAAATTGACTAATGCTTAGGTCCAAAGAAATGAAACATATTATTTTCTTTTTAATGATTAGCATGAAAGAATATCTGCACACTGCTCTCGGCAGCTGGAAGTAGCAAGAAGGAACTTATACATTTAAGCAAGAAAAACTCAAGTTGCTAACTGGTATGAATTTCTGAGTTTGCAGTATACTTCAGGGTCAACAGAGGGCAGGATAATTATCTACCAAAGAGTCAAGAAAACAAATTGACAAATTGGTATCTTCTTCATGCATATTCTTTTAGCTTTTAAAATATACATATTCCCAGTAGTACTGTGAGCAAAGAGGAACACAAGTTCCCATCTGCAAGAAAAAATATACATAAAAATTGCTGATTTTTTTTCCAGGCTAGTTTCTATTCTAATTGTGCCAAACTGTACATGCTACTTTGGCTTGGGGATATCTACAGACTTTAGAAAAAGAGCAGGAAAAATAAATTTCTGCTTGACAAAAGAACACCAATTGAAAGCTTATAGAAAAACTAACACTTAATAGCTTTATAAATCCTAATGATTTCAGGAAGCAATTAGCAAGATGAGCTGTCACACAGTCATTGCACTGCAGACCTTCTATTGTGAATTCCAGACTTCTGCTCTTCCACTGAATCTGGCTGAAATTTCCCAGTGTGATTTAAAGTTTGACGGGAAAAGATAGAGGGTGTTATCATTTTAGCCCTGTTGCCTCAAGAATGAAGGCCAAAATTCTTGCATTTAAAACTACTATAGTTGCCCTAAAAATCTTGACAATATAGGATTACAAATTTTTTTATGTATTTTTTGCTGTAATTTAGGAAAACAGGGTTTCTTTAAAGAAGTTTTATTTATGATGCATGCTCAACTGTTTTTCTTCAACTTTACATTGCAATTCTTTAAACACTTCACTCCTTCAGTTCTCTGAGCTGTCTTCCATCTATTTAAAATCTCCATTGTTCTTCTGAAATTACATTATTCTATCTAAGAAGGAAAGCAAAGCTGTGGACCATATGGTATCTTCACTAAATTAGTAGAAGTTTCACTGATGCCAGTGGAAACCAGAATTCATCTACCCTACAGATTGCATCTGCATCTCATTGTGTGGGGTTAAACCACAAATGAAAAGGCAGTTAGATTTGATCGGTTAATTAAGCCTGGGGGACTAAAAATATCATTAATTTTAAAAGATAATTATTTTGCTGCTCTTTCAATTATTTAGTGATAATAAAAAACCAGCCTTGATGATGACATCATGCTGGTTTTCACCACACACCTCTCAGAAGCTGCACTATTAAGCATGACTTGCCCTGGTGAAAATGCAACCTGCCTTCCTCCTTCTGTGGTGCTATGAAATGAATAAGCACTCAGCAGCTAATATCAGTGAAGGAAATTTAAAATGAATTGGCATGCACAGAATTGCTTCAGTAGAATTGTCCACCCCATCGTGCCACAACTGTGAGTACTTCTGCAGGGGCAGATGTACTACTCCCCAGTTTGAGGCTCAAGAGGAACCAAACTGCCTTTGACAGAAGGATAGAGGGTCTTCAGAGTGTTTTTAGAGTCCTGATAAGCTGAATCTTTCAGATCAGCAAAGAATCCTGGATGTACACAAAGTCTCCAGCCTGGCTCAGCAGACACCTGGGACTGACCAGGAGTCGTATGAATGACAAGAGCCTTAGGGGACAGGCATGTCTACCTTCTCTGTGGAAGAACAAAGCTCATCTATCTGCTATAGTTGTGCAGCTGGTCCATCTCCTTGGAGGAAAGCCCTGCCAGTGGGTAGGAAATCTTTACTTGACACATCATTCCAGGCAGAGTTCAACTAAACATAAATATTTTTAACTTGCTGACTTGCCTCACCTATTCAAAGCATGGAAATTCCCCAGCATGTTCTTGAGCGCGAGAGCTGCCCCAGGCAGCTGCTGTGGCTTCACCACTGCCAGCCTGCACCTTCCATGCCCCTGAGGGCTGGCACGGTGCCCTGCTCCACAGGTGGCCAGCAGGTAGACCCGTGCCACCCTGGCCTCGCTCCTGGGAGAGGCTCAGGACAGCCACCAAGCCCAATTGCATCCTGGTCCATTGCTGAAGGCTTTGTCAACAAACGCAAGGCATCGAGCCTCCCAACAATGCATTTGAAGCACTTATGCCCAGCCACAAAAAAGACTGACATACTGGGAACACAAAATGCATGGGCAGTAAAAAAAATAGAACATAAACTGAATATAATATGGTGAACATACTCTATTTTCATCTTTAAATCCTTCATTTTTAAGGAATATGAGGCTTCTGTAAAACTTACATTGAAATACTACTGAACTGAGTGAGTTCACAGCAAAAAGGTCTCAGACTACAACAGGGTTATGGTTATGGCCATAAATTGTGATTAAATGTTTATGAGTTAGTTGAAATATTGCAGGCAAGACTCTTTTTTTTCCACCGTAGGGTGCACAGATACAGTGTAAAATCTTGTAGATATTGAGGGGATTGTGGGCTTAAAATATGGTTATTTATTGGTAGATCAATTTATTATGGCAATGGTTAGGGGCCCCACCTCAGATGGGATTACCACCAAGAAAAGATCTTTATAAAACAGAGTAGGGGCAGAAAAGACCAATGCAGGGCCCTGTTGAATGGAGATAAAACAGATGCAAAAGTCAAAGGATGGGAGGAGCAGCATGTTAGCTCTGTAATATAAGTAATGAATTGAAACAGAGAGATGAGATGACCTGTCTATAGCAGTACTACTACAGAGGGCAGAGGGGTACTTAGGCCAAGGGCCAGCTCAAGTTTTCAACTGATGCCAGGGAAAGAACCAGGGAAGTAGAAGTGGACTAGATTATGCTCCTGTTCTAATTAGAATGCCACACTCAATAACCTTCAATTTTCATTCCTCTCTAACCAAACATCCTATCACAGTGTCACAGACAGGAAGACGCTGCTTCAGAAAAAAGCATGTTTTACAGCTGTACAAAAACTTTCCTAGGAGTAAAGTTTTCTGCTTGTTCTGGGTACATGAAATGTAGTCCAAAATCCAAATACAAGCTACTAATACAACAAAAAATGCAGGCAGTTTAGGAATATTTTTCCAGCCTTTATTGCATATGGCTATGTGCGCAACAAATCAAAACATCCTACAAATATGGTTTTGATCTGATGAGCTCATGATTGATTCAACCAAGTAGTTACCCTTCAAATCCCAGTTTTCTGAAATAAACTTTCACAGGGATATTCCTTTCTCCTGCAACTCTCAATTATGCACATACCATATAACAGTTAAATTAAATGCACATTTACCAAGTTTGGTCTGCAATTGCTTAGTTGTGCAGGAACAGCTTGCGCACTCTGGAAAGTTTATCTTGTTAATTATGAGTCCACTACTAGATATTTATGCAAGTGGAATTACCAAGACATGTAAAGATGTGTAACAGCTATGTACATTCCCCTGTGCTCTGAACAGAGCACAATTCCTTCAGAAACCTTAGTGCATATTTATACATTTAAAGACCAATCTAATATACAAACATATATAAGGTTCTGGCAGCTCCTGAAAACTTGCATATCCTGAATTTTCATGCATGAGTTCACAATGCAAACAACACAATTTTAAAGCAGCAAAATGAACTGTGGAAGAATGTGTTTACAGAAATAAAAGGAAAAATAAACCCTGGTTTATGAAGCCATGCTACCTCACCCCACTAAATACCACCCCAGCTGAAGGAAGAACCATTAGTCAGCCCTTCAGTGCAATGCCAAGCAGCAGCACTGGTGCTGAGCAGAAAACTGGCCTGCAACCAAAAACTCCTCCTTCACAGGTTTAAGAGGATGCACCACAGCTAAGACTTGCTGGATTTGAAAGGAAGGCTGTTATGACTTTCTGTTCACAACCCAGAAATCAGGAGAGTTCATGTCCCAAGTGCTCTCCCTAAGAAGAGGCAGACCTCTGATATACTCAGTTATTGAGGGTAGTAAGAAAAGTGGGCTGGCCAGCTCTCTTTCCCTTTCCTCAATCATTTCTGCTGCTCTGTGCTCCTACAGGCTTCCAGAATGGTCTTCATATTGCTCTTTCTACTGCTAGAGCAGTTTGGACTTCAGCTTCTGGAATGCTCACGTGCTATTACCATTTAATCAATCACCCACAGTTTTCCTCAGCATTACGGCTGGCACAAAGCAAGCAGTAATTTTTAATACTTTAGAGTTTCAATAATGCTACAAGAAAAACTAATATCTATGTGTCTGGCACAGCTTTAAAGAATATTAAAAGCAACGGATGTGTAAGAGCTTTTCAAAGCAAAACGTACTGTGGAATTGTATTCAACAGGAAGAGCAGAGCAACCTAAGAACAAAGGCTGCAACCAGTTCACTCCAGAATTACACATCTATATATCCATACATAAATAGACACAGAGAAATGTGTTATCATGATTACATTTTTTACTATCTACCTGTTTCAGAATTGAAAATAAACAATCCTTGAAAAATAAATTACCAATTATTAGTTGAGTCTCAACAGCAGAGTGCCTGTCAAATCCTTTCAAGTGACTGAAATAATTTCAAATACTTTGTTGCTCTTTTTTAAACAGCAGGGAAAAGAAATAATTCAGCAAATAGCATCGGGGTCCCATGAGCTCTTTGATACTAATATGCCTGTATTAAAAATGTTTTTGGAAATCCTTGAGTACATTTCCAGTATGTCAGAAATAAAGACGACTGTCAGATACTCATATTAATCAGCTGGAAAAGCCAAAACCTCCCAGTGGGAGGCAGAAATGTTATACTGATGCAATTATGAGTCACTGCAGTTTTGGTTGAATCAAGGCCATTTATTTGAAGGTCTGCTGCCCAAAAATGCCTCCTAATTTGCAAAATTCTTCTTTCTTTCTTTATTCTCTTCCCCCGTCCCTTTTTCTAAACTGATATCTTATATAAAAATTTGTTTCCATCACTTTATGCTGAGGAATTTTCTGTTGGCCCTCGTGTAGCATGATGCCTGTAACATCCAAAACAGAGGGCTCCAGGATGTCTGCCATAGGAAAATATAGTGGCTTGCTTTATTTTTAAAGATTAATACAGTTGGCAACCACGAGGACATGAATGACATGATTTACAAGTTTGTGGGCCAGACAAAAAAGGATCGAAAGATTATCTGCAAGCAAAGAATCAACATTTCAAACTGAGGAAATAAAAACAGAAAAGGCTCATCTGTTCACAGACCAAATCTTTCCAGCAGCTCAAGGTAGCAGAGAAGAGTGCGGGAAGTCCTCTGCGCCAGCTCCCTCTGCAGGGGTCTGGCTGCAATTCTGGCCAGCAGATTTCACCCTCGGAGCTTACAGTTGCATGGAATTTCTGTGTCTGGGTGGGAAACAAATGCACAGGTGAGCAGATCACTTCTAATTGTTGGAAAATAAATCTAAAACAAATCTCTTATTTTTGGGGGTTTTTGTCTTTTTAACTCAATTATGTTACCTGAACTCAAGTGCCTGCATTTTTAGTGTCTAACTGGCAGCACTTTGGAACACTGCCATAAAGAAGATCCTGCACATTAAGAAGTATCTGCACTCTAAAACAGGTGGGTGGTTTGACTGTGGCATGAGTAGTTTGTGAATGAATAAGATAAGCTACCTTCAACAGCACCCCTGAAAATCACTTGTTCTCCCTTTGCACTTCATGGCACAAGCCTGGTGAGACACATCTCACATGCTTAGGTGCTTTCTTTGGGTTTCAGGCTTCTTCCAGACCTGCCTTTATATTGTGAGAGACACTAGAAATAGCACCAGAACAGGAGCTGAATGAAAGTTTTGTATTATGGGTCCTGAATATTGGCATTCCTTGGCCTTTTTCTCCTGGTTTCCAGGTTTTCATAAAAGACAACAGACTTCTTGGTTATGAAGATCATATAAACTCCTAGAAACTGCCAGGAACAAGCAGATGGGGACAAAACCACATAACATGTATACTGGTAAGCTACAGACCACAGTCTGGAGAATTCAAAAAGCATCAATTACTCCTGACTTTGAAAGACTCTTTCAAAGGCATTTCTGACTCCTTCCCACACCAGCCCTAAGGGAAGAAACAACCCTCTCATTCTGCTCTCAGCCCAGCATGGAAAGTGAAGGACTGCTTCAGCTGCACCATCCAGCACTGAAAAGGAAAAGAGAAAAAGCACAATTTAAACCAGGGTGGGATCCGGGAAGGATACTGCAGCCAAATCAAACACTTTCCAAGTGCTGGAACAGAGCACAGTCCTAAAGACAAATGAACCCTGCTGGGTTTATGATCTGCACAATGAACTTTATCAAGGTATCAGTTCAAGACTACACCCTGTTTACAGATACAGCACTCAAGTCTTTCAGGGGCTATGGTAATACTAGGTAAATACATGCTAGTAATGACTTCTTCCCAAGGATTAAGTTGTAGCAGTTTGGAGCTTAATGTCAGAGGCTCTTGTTCATGTTTCCTGGTTTCTCATTTTCTGAACCCAGATGAATGCTTTCTGAACACAGTAACTGGAAAAAATGGTCTTTTCGCTCAAGCATTTAAACAGTCAGTCCTCTAGTGAGTAATAATACCAAAGAAAAACAATATAACCGGATGTACTGAACTCCAACCAACAGCTCCCCCTACCAGCCAATTCAAAGAGGATCAAGAGAAGGAAAAAATGAAGTTTAAGATTCAAAAGCACTGTGAACTAAAAGGTAAGTTGTCCAGTGATAGCAGGAAAATTTTAATACGTGCACAGATTTCTGTGATGAAGAGGAACCTTATACCACAGACTACGTCTCAACTGAGTGCATCTTACAAGTCACTGAAAAAACACTGGATTTAGCTTTAATGTGATGTTTAAATCTACAAGATAAAGGTTTTCTATTTTGTTTTATAATATGAGAACTACATTTTACTACAGCTGTGTTGGAAGGGAAGTCATCAGCTTCTGCAGCAGGAAACGGCACACATTTGGAGGCAGATGTTGACTGAGTTTACTGTAAGCATTGCAGACTCCCAGAAGCACTTGGGTTCAAAGGGACCTTGGGACATCTCCAGCCTAACCTTCTGCTCTGCCAGATGAACACTGAATTTGGATTACATTGTTTAGGGCTTAATCCCATTGGGCACTGAAAATCTCCAAGGGCAGAGGCTCCATAACCTCCCTGAGTAATCTATTTGCTTAATTATCCTCATAATTTTTTTCCTTTTATTTTAAATTTATGACAACTCTTTCTTGTTATTTTGCTGGACATCTCCATAAAAATCCTAGCTCCACCTTCATGGCAACATCCTGTAAAATTTATCAGAAGGCTGCTATTCCCACTTTTATTCCTACCTTTGTGAAATCCATTTAACTAAAAGTAAGTCTCAAGGGCAACTGACAATGATTTTCTGGACACACAACACACACATTGTTTGCACTCAGCTACATACAGAGAGAGAACTCATTTATCATGAGGCTATGTGATCCATCATGTAGACATCTCCAGACGTCCGAGCTGGCTTATGCATGTTACACAGTACATAGATAAATCTACCTGTCTTGTGCACACGTATCTATTCAGCATACCAATAGGGTATCTCATATTTTGAAAGCATTTTATCTGTCATTTGTTCAGGGATTTTCAGTCCTGAAACAGTTTTCAACATTCTGAGCAGCTTCAAAGAGCCATTTTCATTCCGTCCTTAAAAAATCCTAACAAAACAACAAAAAACCACAAACTCCAAACCCACAAAATAACAACCAAAAAAAAATCACCAAAGCCCAACAAAACACTCAAATGTTTAATCAAAATGTTTTCCTCTGCTTTCCACCAACTGTTTCCCTTATCCACCCACATATGGTTATATGCCCTGACTCTAAAGTATGTATTAATAGTACAGTGTACCAGCAGCAGGCCCAAAGCATGAATTTTGCATCTGAAAATGTGAGATTCCCAAACTTCTCAGTGGAAGGTGCAAATAGGTACTTTGAATGCTTAAGAAGATCGACTATGTTGATTCTAAAAGTTGTTATATACTTATGAGTCAGAAATCTATTTTAGTTCCTTTAGGATTATGTTTATGACACTCTCTAAGCCTTACCTTTGAACTAAGGTTCTTATACCTTATATAAGCACAAAATTAATACCTCTAATACCATTTAAAGCCTTCTAAAATGTTTATTGGTTTCCCTAATACTTGGTGAGTATATAAAATGCTAAATAGTGAAATGGAGTGATTTAAAGCTTTTAATAGCTCAATAGAAGGAAAAAAACCTATGTAATTTGTTTGTTGCCTTTTCTCTTGTAAAAAGCATACCTATTCCTGAAACTTGTGCTCCAAAACAACTCATATATACACTGTATGTAAATTATGGATTCACATTTACTGCTACATGCCATTTCTATACAGCACAGAATGACACATAATTATAACCCTAAAGAAACCAGTTCTCGGGTTCCCATGTATGAGCATGCACTTCTGCCTTCACAAGCACAGCACAAAAAAAGCACAAGCAAAGTGTTCAACGTGATCACAGAGAGTGTGAACGACTGAATACATCCCATTTTTTACTTCTTTTTTTCCCCCCTAAATAGCAATATATTGTAGCATATTCATGGAACTGCATATCAGAAACTTGCTCTAAGTGTAATTTTCTCCTTCAACTCGCACAACATTTTTGATTGATGTTATGTGGCTAAAGCCAAACCATTTTAAAACCTCCAATTTTAAATGCAGATAAAGAATAACCTTTTCCTCACTCATGTAAGTGAATCACTGATAGGTGTTACAGTTCAGCTTTTCCAGGTACAAGAGACACATGAAAACAACTTACTGAACTTTGACTTACACTTGTAAATTGGTCAAATGCAGGGTCTCAAAAAAACCATTTATTACTGTAAGAAACTTTCTCAGTTCATTAGTTACTAACAATATAACAAAAATATTATACATATCTACAAATAGATATTTCATCATGTATCTGTAGACAGATGCTATTTAATCTTTTAGCAAACTCCATCATGGGGAGAAACAAATTTTTTCTTTTCTAATTAGACACTCTTTTATCTTCTGATCTTCCTGCTCTTAAAATCTTTCACCAAAAAGCAGCCCTCCACCTGTGTTTGCATTATTTTGTATTTGCCTTTCACAAAATCCATGTAGAAATAAACTTTAAAAAATAATATCCTTATATACGCATATATTACTGGATGTGCACTTTTATTTATATAAGAGAGTCCACACGTTTATTCAGGCATCTCAGGAATGCTGTACAAAACCCTGTGTGCAGTCTCAAGCACCAAGTCTACAAGAGAGGAAATCTGTGTTTGTTTTCATAATAGTAAATCAACTTAACATGATGGACAGAACAAAATTCTTTCTCTCTAGTCACCTGCTAGTTACTTTCATATATTAAACATGCAGAAAATAAACCACCATTAGCCATACAGTTTTATTTGCAGTCCCTGATTTCCACACAGTAAATATGAACCAGCCACAGCACAAACATTCAAAGCCCTGTGAAGAGCAGAAGCTATCCCAGCCCCCATGCTCAGTGGTCCATCAGCTGCTCCACAGAGCCCAACTTTGCCATTCCCTGCACCCGGGAGCCCCAAGGTTCACAGCCTCATGTGCCAGTGGCTGGCACTCAGGCCTGCTAGACAACCTCCAGGTTTCTTAGGATTCACATAGGCAAACTGGGAGCAGAGGATGTATGTAGGAGATGGCTGGATATAAGAGATTACAAGAATAGACACTGCAGCTGTGAGATGAGTGTAATGACCAGTAACCTGCTTACAAGGAACAAGCTCCATCTATACCCTTTTCTCTCCGTCTTCACATACTTTCTCTTCCCTGACTCACTTTCATCAACCTTTGAACCATCCGTCAAATATCCCATACCAAATCCCGCACATTGACACACCACCATTAAAATATTCTTTAAGAAGTTTTATACAATACCAAAATACTCTGGCCACAGAAACCCTGGCTGCAGGAACTCACATTAAGTCCTCTGACCCTTTAGGCAATAACCTCACTAAGATCTTGTGCTGGTTTTGGATGGGTAGAGTTAGGTTTCCTCATAGCAGCTAGTATGCAGCTATGCTTTGTGTTTGTGCTGAGAACAATAAGAGATGCTTTTGCTAATGCTTAGCGGTTCTCACACAGGATCAGGGCCTTTTCTGCTTCTCACCCCACCCCACCAGTGAGCAGGCTCAGGATGGACAAGAAGCTGGGAGGGAACACAGCAGGGACAGCTGACCCCAACTGGCCAAAGGGACATTCCAGACCATATGACATCAAGCTCAGCATATAAAGCTGTATGAAGAAGAAGNGGGGGGGGGGGGGGGCAGGGAGAAGGGCCTTCAGAGTGATACCATTTGTCATCTCAAATCACAGTTATGCTTGATGGAGCCCTGCTCTCCTGAGGATGGCTGAACATTGGCAAGAGAACAGAAGGTGGTGAATGAATTCATTGTTTTGATTTGCTTTTATATGCACCACTTTTGCTTTACCAATTAAACTGTCTTCATCTTAAGCCACCAGTTTTCTCACTTTTACCCTTCTGATGTCCTTCCTGTGTGTCCCCAGCACAGGAAGCACATGGATCTGCTGAAACGAGTCCAGAGAAGGGCCAAAGAGATGAATAGGGGGATGAAACACCTCATGTTTCACCCCCTCCTGTGAGGCGAGTCTCAGAGAACTGGGACTGCTCAGCCTGGAAAAGAGAAGGCTTCAGGGTGACCTAATTGTGGCCTTTCAGCACCTGAAGGGAGCCTACAAGAAAGATGGAGAGAGATTTAAAAGAGCATGTAATGACAGGACAAGGTAATGGCTTAAAACTGAATGAGAGTAGGTTTACATTAGATATTAGGAAGAAACTTTCACTATGAGGGTGGTGAGGCACTGGAACAGGTTGCCCAGAAAACTTGTGAATGCCCCATCCCTAAAAGTGTTCAAGACCAGGCTAGATGGGGCTCTGGGTAACCTGGTCTAGTGTAAGGTGTCCCTACCCATGGCAGGGTGCTGGAATTAGATGTTCTTTAAGATCCCTTCCAACCCAAGCCACTATGGTTCTGTGATTCTGTCCCCCATCCCACTGTGGGGTGAGTGAGCAAGCAGATGCGTGGGGCTTTGTTGCTGACTGGGGTTAAACTACAACAGATCTCATGCCATCCACAGGAGAGGTTTGTTTTGGTGACTTTCACACCTGGGACCTGGACAGGCACTGCCTTAGGCACAGGCACTGGTAACACGAGGGTTACTGCTGCTACCACTGTATTACCGACAGCCCTCTGACTCTGCTGTGCCTTCGTGCGCCCTCTGCTCAGTCCCTGCTCACCACACCCAACAGATACCCATGCAATGATCCTTCTCAAAAGTGGCTTCATTTTGCTGACAAAATCATTAACTAACTTGAAATTCATTTCAGATGGTATGATCTGTTGTCCAGTGATAAAACATAAACTAAACTGAATGTTTGTGTTTTGTTGAAATATATTCTAGAAAATTTCACAAGAATAAGTGAGCATGATTAGTCTAAGTCAACAGTGGAATGGTATTTAAATTGGCTGGACTATGAATAGTAAGGATAGGTGTCTATTCAATGTAAATACACTCCCAAAGACACAGGAATGCCCCATCCAAGGTAATCAGTGAAGTCATCCGCACTGGGTGAGGGTGTAGCAGAGGCAGTGCAAGATAACTACTATAAACAGGCTTGATTTTATTAGTAAGCTAGCTTTCAACAGAACTGTTTTCATGTACAGGAGGTATTTTAATAAGCAAGCATCATGGACTTAGCACTTTCTTCATATGCTATTTATGACAGAGACTTGGCACTTGTCACCAACATATTTACTATGATGATATCACCAATAAATGGACTAAAATAGAAAGAAAAAGAACCTACTAAATCTAAAATTTACTCAAAATATAGGCCTATTTTAATGGTCAGGATTTCAACTTCAATGTTTAATTGCCATGGGGAAAATCTAGCCTAATAAACACTGAATTCAGTGCTATGTTGAAGATCTAATTTGGTATGCAGCAGCAGCTGAGAGAAGGATCTCAGTGATAAGAGCTGCTGCACACAGACAGAATGGAGAAGAATTCTGCAGCATGAAGTCTGCCAAAGCCTTCCACAATTTTTTTTAATTCTAGGGTTTTAGTTTATATGAGATTTGTAACTATTTAGACTGATTTTCATACTAAGAATAAAAAAGAAGATGATAAGTGTTAATTTCCAGGAAGTTNGGCAGGGAGAAGGGCCTTCAGAGTGATACCATTTGTCATCTCAAATCACAGTTATGCTTGATGGAGCCCTGCTCTCCTGAGGATGGCTGAACATTGGCAAGAGAACAGAAGGTGGTGAATGAATTCATTGTTTTGATTTGCTTTTATATGCACCACTTTTGCTTTACCAATTAAACTGTCTTCATCTTAAGCCACCAGTTTTCTCACTTTTACCCTTCTGATGTCCTTCCTGTGTGTCCCCAGCACAGGAAGCACATGGATCTGCTGAAACGAGTCCAGAGAAGGGCCAAAGAGATGAATAGGGGGATGAAACACCTCATGTTTCACCCCCTCCTGTGAGGCGAGTCTCAGAGAACTGGGACTGCTCAGCCTGGAAAAGAGAAGGCTTCAGGGTGACCTAATTGTGGCCTTTCAGCACCTGAAGGGAGCCTACAAGAAAGATGGAGAGAGATTTAAAAGAGCATGTAATGACAGGACAAGGTAATGGCTTAAAACTGAATGAGAGTAGGTTTACATTAGATATTAGGAAGAAACTTTCACTATGAGGGTGGTGAGGCACTGGAACAGGTTGCCCAGAAAACTTGTGAATGCCCCATCCCTAAAAGTGTTCAAGACCAGGCTAGATGGGGCTCTGGGTAACCTGGTCTAGTGTAAGGTGTCCCTACCCATGGCAGGGTGCTGGAATTAGATGTTCTTTAAGATCCCTTCCAACCCAAGCCACTATGGTTCTGTGATTCTGTCCCCCATCCCACTGTGGGGTGAGTGAGCAAGCAGATGCGTGGGGCTTTGTTGCTGACTGGGGTTAAACTACAACAGATCTCATGCCATCCACAGGAGAGGTTTGTTTTGGTGACTTTCACACCTGGGACCTGGACAGGCACTGCCTTAGGCACAGGCACTGGTAACACGAGGGTTACTGCTGCTACCACTGTATTACCGACAGCCCTCTGACTCTGCTGTGCCTTCGTGCGCCCTCTGCTCAGTCCCTGCTCACCACACCCAACAGATACCCATGCAATGATCCTTCTCAAAAGTGGCTTCATTTTGCTGACAAAATCATTAACTAACTTGAAATTCATTTCAGATGGTATGATCTGTTGTCCAGTGATAAAACATAAACTAAACTGAATGTTTGTGTTTTGTTGAAATATATTCTAGAAAATTTCACAAGAATAAGTGAGCATGATTAGTCTAAGTCAACAGTGGAATGGTATTTGAATTGGCTGGACTATGAATAGTAAGGATAGGTGTCTATTCAATGTAAATACACTCCCAAAGACACAGGAATGCCCCATCCAAGGTAATCAGTGAAGTCATCCGCACTGGGTGAGGGTGTAGCAGAGGCAGTGCAAGATAACTACTATAAACAGGCTTGATTTTATTAGTAAGCTAGCTTTCAACAGAACTGTTTTCATGTACAGGAGGTATTTTAATAAGCAAGCATCATGGACTTAGCACTTTCTTCATATGCTATTTATGACAGAGACTTGGCACTTGTCACCAACATATTTACTATGATGATATCACCAATAAATGGACTAAAATAGAAAGAAAAAGAACCTACTAAATCTAAAATTTACTCAAAATATAGGCCTATTTTAATGGTCAGGATTTCAACTTCAATGTTTAATTGCCATGGGGAAAATCTAGCCTAATAAACACTGAATTCAGTGCTATGTTGAAGATCTAATTTGGTATGCAGCAGCAGCTGAGAGAAGGATCTCAGTGATAAGAGCTGCTGCACACAGACAGAATGGAGAAGAATTCTGCAGCATGAAGTCTGCCAAAGCCTTCCACAATTTTTTTTAATTCTAGGGTTTTAGTTTATATGAGATTTGTAACTATTTAGACTGATTTTCATACTAAGAATAAAAAAGAAGATGATAAGTGTTAATTTCCAGGAAGTTTTTAAACTGAAAAATAAATTCCATTCCAAAATGTAGCCAAGTGAATCTCAACAGAAAACAGTAACAGTAAATGTGTTAATTCAATTTTTGAAGTTTATTTGCAAGTTCCATGGTCCTAAAATAAAAATAATGTACTTCCTAACTTTCTCACCCAGAGATACCTGGAATTTCAAGGAACAGCTGAGGAATGTTAATGATCAATAAAAGAGATTTACTTCAACAGTTCAAAGTTTGGGAGCAGAACCAAATACATCCCTTTCAGAGCTAACACTGTGTCAGTGACCTGGATTATTGAAATGTCATTTATGGCACCCTAGTTCTCTCTTACTTTTCACTTACGAGAGGTCTAGTGCTACATAAAATTGACATTTCAAATACTATAGCAGCAGTGTATTTCCTAAGCAATTATAAAATTCACTGATTTCCTCAAAGAAATAAAAACAAACAAAAATAATCATGTGACACAAGACAAAGTTCCACAAATTCTTGTGAGAAACTGTATCTTGTTATCAAGTCTCTTGACAAGTATTGGCACCTGAGCATCCTATATAAAGTTCCTGCCCTTCTAATTCTCTGAAGCAGAAGTCCCCCATAAGCATCCGAATAAACCTGAAAATTCCAGAGTAGTACACTATTATCCTTCCTGAATACACCTCAATGTTACCAATGCTGCTGTTGGGTATCAGATTAACTAAGCTTTATTACAGAAAACCATTCTGGTTCTGTCTTTCTTAATACTTTTCCTTAAACAAAAAGGAGTGTAATTATTTATGCTTTCCACTGCTGTTTAGGCAGTTTCGTTATAGATAAAGTGGGAGTTGATACAAACCAGTGGGTTTTACTCCATGCTTTGCGTAAAACTACATTTCAAGATTGGAAAAGAATGCAGACATTTCAAAACCCACAGATGTCTCATCAATTTTTTTGGCTTATATTCACTTTTAATGGGGATTTGTAAGACCTTGACATTAATTTTAGAGGACGTACAGTACCTACACATATTCTGCTCAATTTAATATTGAACCTGAAAGAAAACCAATTCTGAGTTCAAAAACAAGATGACAATTCCACTGAACTTAAGAGGATTGCAAAAAATTTATTCAGAAGCAGAAATTATCAACTAGACTTTAACCAAATTTAAACTTGAAGTATTGCAATAATTATAGAAATTAATTTTGTTATGTCTAGCTGCATTACAAATTACTGCCTGCACTTCCAAATTCACATTAATATTGATAATAACTATTCAGAAATCCTTAATCCACTGAAAAAATAACGATGCTATTTCTGAAATGAAACAAAATGAAGTGTGAGAAAAAAAGTAGATTATTGTTAATTGTATTATACCTTTTAGGCTCCTGTGAGAATGGTACATAGACAGGGTTTCAGTTTTGAGCATGATTAATCCTATTGATTCATACAGAAGTATTCATATTCTTAAGATTTAATATATACTTCCATAAATTGCTGAAAACTGAACAGCACAGTTCTTAAGTGAAGTGGAAAAGCAGTATCCTCACTTCTAAGAAAGACAAGTAGTCAGATGCATATAATAAACCCTGTTCTCTTTTACTTGTTTGTGTACATGAATATAGTGAAAACAAACCTTTAAGAATCAGTCTCCTGAACATATTTCAGTTTTTATTTGCTGTTTTTTCACTCCCTGAAACCAATTTTAATTTTATATACATATATATATATATATATTAAAAAATACTCAGTTACATAGCTAATATCAATTTAAATACATATATATAAAATTTAGAAAAATAAGTGTCATATTAGAATAGGCACAAGTGGCTGCAGAAGAAGAACTGAAATATTACGCGTAACTCAAAGAAATTAATCAGAGACCATTTCTTACTGAAGGGTAAGGAAAAGATCACGTCCTAAACTGAAGATAGCTACTGGAAAAAGAGAAGCAGAGAGGGTAAAGTGAAATCATTTCATTCCACAGCTGTGAACTGCTTGTGACTCAGAGACTCTTTGCTGTTTCTAATATAATCCTTTTTGTGGCTCAAGCTCCGGCAGGTCCCTGAGTCTTCACACTGCAGTCTCCACTTCCTCACATATGTATGTTCTGCAAGGGTTTGTACAGCAACACAATACCAGCATTAGCCCAATATAAAAACATCCAAGTAGAAAAGTGTTTAAATCCTGTGCTGTATTAAATTAAGTGTAATACAAGTAAATGTTTCAGTTAATAAAAGTCACTGTAATAACTGTTAATCATTGTACATTAAGATAACATTTATCATAATAATATTCATTACAATGAATAAGCTGATTTGTTAATAATCCATATGTCACATGCACTTCAACGGGATTCCTTTAGTCACCAACACCACAGCTGTTATTTTTAAGTGCTTCCAAAAACACTAATGCGCAATGTTAACCTGAAATCCATACCTCTGTTATTTTCATGAAGTAACCGGCAAGGTTTGTTTAGGAAATTTCATGCCAAGCTTCAGAAGTGTGCTCTCTAACCTTCTTCAACACATAATTCAAGATAAACACTTTCTTCATGACAGACGTTTCAAGAGTTGAAGGAGTGGAACAAAGGCAGAGAGTGACACCAAGCACAAGTTCTGCACCATTAAGATGAATGGACAGATTAGCTGGAAAATCCATAATGACATGTTGTGCTGGCTGAAGCAGTTCTGTTTATGTAATTACAGCTTTGTGGCTTAAACTAAAGGAAGTTCTGAACAAGACCTTTACCTTAGCAGCTCTGCACCAGCACCTCACCAGTGCTTCAGCATTCCCAGCTATCAGTGCCAACCAGTGCAATTCACCTGGCATTTCATTAAAGGTTTTAAAGCATCACCTACCACAGGACAAATGGTTCATTAGCCACATCACTAGGGGCTAAATACAGTCATTATGTAAAATGTTCCAAGCAACTTCAGGTATATTGCCAGCAAGAGCAAAATAAGTCTAGCAACATATTCCCATCCAGCACAGCTAACTCACGTTTCTCAATACCCACAGATTGCAAGACATCTTCTGCCTGCCTTTAAGAAGAGCTCTATCCAGCCTATCTAAAATGCAAAAACTGGGAGTGCAAGTCTTTGTGTGCTTCACTCTAGAAAGAAATAGCAAAGCAACTTCGCGTGAAAGAAAGCCTGCTGCAATCCAGCGTGCCTTCTCAGTATGTTTGCAACAATATTGAAGACCACAATGCTGAGGTGAGCCATGAATTAAAACCTGACCAAGGTTTTTCTTTCAGTAGTGACTTATCATGTCCTAACTGACTTAATGAGAAATTACAAAAGGAAAATTATCTATGAGTTAGGCAACACTGTCTTTCCTGGAATACTAGGATAAAAGAAAAACAGCTTGATTTTGTGCATGACTGTTCTGCATTTCTCACCAATAAATACACTGAAGGCTCCTCAGAAAAACTGAAATATTTCTCTAGCATTACAAATAGCCTAGTCTAATCTTGGCGAAACACAGATTGCTGATGGACTTCTGGGTGCAGAATAAAATAGAATTTTCTGTGTTCTTCTTCTAGGGAGGTGAATAATATACTGACAGAGATCTTATGAAACAGAACACATCCCCAACCTAATGGTTACCTCTGTTTCTACTTTAAACTCACATAATTTCCTTACAGCAAAACTAGCATTAGATCATAATGAAAGGTAAAATGTGCAAAATATGTGATGAAAATTATAGCAATGCTGGAGAGAAAATGCTTTAAAGCAACATATATTGACCCCCGTATTTGTGCAGTTGAATATGGTGATAAGTTTGCCACTTCTCGTCCTGAACTGAATGAATCCATAGAAGATGAGGATCAGATCCAAAATATCCTAAATATTAACATTCATCAAAGTTGCAGTAATCATATGATGCATTTTCAAGTCTGCTTTACGAAGGCTTTCCAGAGGCACAGCAAAACTTCTGAACTCTGCAGTCACAGTTTGTGGAGATTATATAGTCGTAAAGAATACTGGGTCAGCGAGACAGCGATTGCAGACACTCATGCCCAGGCTGGCACACAAAGTACTTAAGAGATAAGGGGTACACAGTACTTCAGGATATGGTTCCATGTGTAATTTTCTGCACAACATGGGGAATCCAATACTCACTCATATCACAGATCAGAATATAAATAACTAAAGTTTTGCAAACTTCAAATCTCCAAAGCAAGTGATCCTGAACTTCCATACAGTCTAAGCAGCACCAAAGCCCACCAAGTGCTTTCCTTTGGGTGAGGATGCTGCAGGCTCACAGAAGTCGGTCTTTCTGTAAACCACAACTTCTTTGGCCCAAGGTTTGCAGTGCTTCAGTTATTCTTGACCCCTGGCCAGCCTGGACACTAGGCAGAGCAGCATCCCAATCACCCTTAGGATAGCTGCGCTCTGTACATAACTAAGCTGTCCCAACAAAATTAGGTCTCTCTCAAAATACAGACATAGCAGCTTTCTTTTCAAAGCATAGCTGTCCCAGAAAAGTAATAAGGCTTCCAGATCCTGTCCAAGCTTCCCCTGAAAGCCCAGTTTAGCAGGAAGCAGAAGACCTAGATCCAGTTTGCTGCTCAGCTGGAGGAGGTCCCAAATGTAACTTCTGCTTTCTGACCTACTTGAATTCAGACAGTTGGAGAGTGAGGGTATCACAAGGTAAAAAGCAAGCAAAAAATGGTACCTTGCCCTGGCTGACTGGTGAGAGAAGATCTAGGTCCTGATGCCTAATCTCAAGATTATTTTATTTTTACTGTTTCATAGGAAGTTCAAAAACCATCACAGCCCTATAACAGGCTTTTAGTTTTCTTTCTTTGAAAAAAAAAATTGTAACACAGATTTAAAATCTGGTATCATACATCTTTTGAACATTTGTTAGGATTCTGAGCAGGGAAACTTTGGTTGCTATAAAATCTCAACAGTCAGAGAAGGTGATAAATATAGCTTGCAATGTGATTATACCGAAACAGTTTGTTCCAGTCATACAAGACTCTTGACTTGACATTCCAATTAAAAAAAGAAGCAAAAGAAAAAATATTTCAGATACATACTTTAGTATTGAAGTCAAGAAGTATGAAATTTTCTTTTTCTAAGATGAAATAACTGGAACAACTGACATTTTAGCTACAGCAGCTACTTATACTTCCTAAAATTTCCCTTCATTTCTAGATTAAATTAAATAAAAACTTCCCAAATGCATGAAAGCAAACTCTTTGTCATTTCAGTGACTACATAGTTCCTTATCTTCATCATTAAGTTCACAGGATTTACTGTTGGCATAAAAGATCATGACTTCTAATCCAGAAAAAATAATAATTCCTGAAGGGATACTGGTAAAGCTTAGGTTTATGTATACAAATACCAAACGACTTCTCACAGCAAAATTTTCCATAACTCTCTTAATATTTTTTTCTGACAGGAAAATTTCTTCTACTTTGTTGGTCAGGGTCTTGAAAAACCAGGTATTTGGCCTGGTGAATAGTGGGCTGTGCAGTGCAGGCTCTGACCAGATCATTTGGACAGCTTAACAAAGCAGGCTACTTTCTCACCATCAAAGTGCATCCCACTGAAAGAGCTATCGATCCTCTGGGACTTGCCCGGAGCGCCAGTTGCTCTCCCAGTGTCAAATCCTGCAAAGGAAGGAATGCATTCCTGCTAAGGGGAGCCTGCCAGCGCTGAGTTAGCACTTGCACTAGGACTAAAGCAGCTGGCGAACGGAATCGGTCTTTCAAGAATAAAGAGAAGTTGGCTAAGAGTTCTCCCAGTAAAGGACTGGCGCAGACGAAAAAATCCTCTCTCCACGCATAGCAAAGGAAATTACATATTAAAATGCAGATAAACTAAAAATCCTGCGAGCAGTACTGCTTTCAGTAGCTTGACTAAATAATTTTGCTCTATTAACAATCAAAACTCAGTTAAAAAGCAAAAAGTAGGTATCAATGACTTAAAATCCATCTATTATTACAAATGTTGAGTTCTCTGACCTCGATTTGGTTGCTACCAGGTAGGCCAGGCCAGAAACAACATACGATTTCCTTTTCCCAGTTGAAAGGAATCAAGAGTTAAGAGTCGGTAAAAAGTGCAGCAGGAAGAATCTCATGCTTGACTGTCTCAAACTTTAGGATGCAGTGTAAATTTGCTGCTGTTACAAAATGAAAAGAAAAAAAAAAATAGCTGTAAGGCATAAATTCAGTGTTCAGTGAATCTGGCCAAGCACACAGCAGTGCCAGGTTCTGTCGTGACAGCGCACAAGGTTCCCAGGCCGCTTGTGCAGCAGACTGAGGAAGAGGCCAGCTTGTTAAACTTTCCGTTGGGTTACGAACAATCTGCCTTCCAAATCACACGGGTACTTTAAATGGTGCCATCAATTCAGTTCTCTGTGTGTTTATTTGCTTTTAATTAGGGCAGTCTCCTGTATACCACTGCTATAAGAACTCCGTAGCAAGAAAGAAAGAAATGATAGGGCTAATTCTCTTAAGTTTTTCATTACACGACTTGAGAGTGGACATAAAAGACAGCTATCCACTTTTTATATCATTTTGTGCTGATGTAAATGAATGCAAATGTTTCAGATTAAAAATAGAAGGCTTTTGAAGAGACTACAAATATTCTTCTAAGGCATATGATGCTGAACATTTACTTCCACTCTGGCCCACCCCTGCAAATCTATTATTCCCATTCAAGGAGATCAAAGGTGATTAAAAGTTTTAAACAAGTTGTTTTCATCATCCTTTTTCTCCAACGACTGTAGCCCCAGCAGCATCTATGCTCATTTCTGCTTCTGAGACGCAGAGCCCATTACCTGCTGAATTTAGTTACAAAAGTACTTTTTCTCTGTAGGTTCTCACCTACCCGATACCACTGGACCACATATGTGGTTGGGCTTTGTGTCCTATCTTTCACAATCACCACCTTAAATAACCAAATTGTGAGAAGGCTATGAAGGACATGTGTTTTAACCATTTACTGTAGCTACCACTGAACTGTTTACCTTGGCTTTGTTTATTACCAGAAGCTCAGTAGCACCAAATGGCTGGAAAAATCAATCGGAAGAGTGCCAGCAGGTAGACTATGCCATCAAACACCTGTTTATACTATACCATAGAACACAGCTTAGTGTAAATCACTCTTCGGGCATGTTTAAAATTTAGTTTTTTACAGAAACTATTCTCTAAATATCTGGATGAGGCCCTTCAAAATGCCTTCAAAAATTTAATAAGGAGCCAGGAATTCTTGTGGTTTCATTCCAGTTCTGCTACTGACTTGTTGTGTGGTCTTGGAAAAGGCCCTTATCCTTTCTCTGGCTTTTATTTCTCGCATGTGGTGATATTAACATGCAGTAGAAACTAAGGCTGTATCATATGCGAAGCTGAGAAAACAAGTTGATATACAAAGTAAAAAAAACCCCAAACCCTAAACTATATTCATGATCCTAAATGCTATTTTAAGCACTGAGATTATTGCTTTTTGGCAGATGAAAACAGCATTGTGAAAAACACAAGACACAAGTGCAAAATCCTATCGCTACTATATGTGTTATTCATCTATACAGGCTTTTATACCTGCTGGTGTCTCAACACGCACTTTCTTGCCTTTCCCATCCAGAAGTGTACACCACTACAATCTTCTTGGAGTAGGCGATGCATTGCAGGATGATTTGTTTCATGCCATCTTTTCCATATGCCATCGTTGATCTTAATTCCCAATGCCTAGCCCATTCCCCTAAGCACTCTGAATAAGGAATCGCGGGATGTGTTTCATTATCATTATGCTCCCAGAGACACCAACGAACTTCTGACTTTATGAAGCCAAGGTTGCAGCATTCACAGGGAAAACATAAGTGTGACAACTCTAATTCCTGAGCTCTGCATTTTACTGTAGATAGTACTACTTTCAAATATTAGTCCAAGCCCTACATCAGTTTTTCAGTATTAGTAAAACCCAGTACAGCATACTGACATTATGTCTAAGTTTCCCACTCTCAACTATGAAAAAACATGATGTGTTCTGGAGAGCCAGTACAGTAATGACTTAAAGATTTAAGGACAAGATACATCATCTACGTGCAGTGTACTAATAATTTATGAGACTGCCTTAAAGAGCATAAGTGATGCATTACAAGACCAAGGCTCAGCAGAATGGCTTCTGACCCTCACTGAAGCCTGCCAGATGCTGCTGAGCAAAGGGCTCTGGGGTCCTCTCTGAAAGACAGTTCCTGTCCAAGCAAGAAGAGCCTTGCAGACCTTCTCCTGAGGAAAAGCAGCATTTTGCCGTACTGTCAAATTGTTAGATTTCAAAAAATTTCCCACATAGTTCCGGGGATGAAATGGAAGCATTTAAAGCGAACTAAAGAAAACCTGCCTCGAACTGTTGAGTAGTTGCACAGCTGGACACTGTGGTGTCAGCCCCAGATGTAATCACAGCCAAAAGAGCTCCTGAATGCTCCAGGTGCCAGTTCTCCTCTATGCAACATACACCTTTCCAACTGAGGATTTGTTTTGGATTAGTTAAATTAGTTCTCTTGCAATAAAATGTTTGTACTGAGAACACCTGAAGCACTGGAGGAAAGTCCCCTATTGGATCTATCAAACAAGAGATTCAGGCACACAGTCATGAAAACGACGCAGAGAGTCATCACAGCATTTAGATACATCTCATGTAATAAGAAAGTTATTTCCTAGGTACTCCACTAGAGCAAATTTGGCACACAGGGTTCGATTTAAAGCATGTCCATTGCAATGTGAGGAGCCTCTTTAACCTGCAATGGTCAGAGATGGTCTCACAGCTTATTAGAATACACACAAATACAAGCCTAGGAAAAATGGTTCACTTTTTTGTTTCCTTTGGAAATTCTTTCATGTATAGTTAACTAGATATTTTTATAGAAATTGTGAAAAAGAATGATATCTGATATGTCATAATTTACCTTTAGGTAAATTACTTTAAGGTCCATGAAGTCTAGAATAGAAGTGTAACAAATTTTTAAGGTAGCAAGAATGATGAACAGTATTTCACACTGCCACTACTGGAGAAATCGATTTTATTCTGTCTAAAAAAACCTCCTTTGGTTCCCAGGAAAGCCATCTGGGGAAAGGGACTCATTTTATTATAATTTCCTAATGAATAATAGCATTCATACCTATTTTTTGAGAAAATATTAAATGAGAGGATTTCATTACTACTTAGAGGATTTTGCAACCATAGAATCCTCTGCATTAAAGAAACCATGAAGGAAAATGCTGCTTGATGCTTTTAGGGAAATTTGTCACCAAACGTAAGTAATATGCCCAAGAGAGTTCACAGCATCTGTAACAATTAGTTCTCAAATAGTTTTCATATTAATAAAATAACTCTATGCATTTAAATATATAGTTTTAAATTTTTCCAGAGTTGTAGTACGTGCATTTGGTCTGTTTCTTCTGCAGCTACAACATCTGCTTGGGAAAGACACAGCAACTGAACACCTGCTGTTCAAAGCAATGCCCTGGAATTTCCTCAGTCTTCTCATTCCTTGTTGCAGAGCTGGAACAGCATAGAAACAGTAGAGAGTACATTTGATTTTGCCTGAGAGGAATAGGCTATAAGGTTCCAGCCCTTTGTATCTTACAAGCACTCTTCAAATATCAGCATCTTCCCTAAACTCGTGTGCAAGAAAAGTAGATAAAAATATCACTGTGCACTTGATGCAGACACTGTGTGACTTGCTCCAAGGTCTTATGAGGATGAAAAACAGTAAAATTGAAATTGCACCTTCGGCAGGCCTCTCATGACAAAGGAGGTAGTTGTGGCCAACACAAAGAGTAAAATAGGATCTGAGGAATCCTTCATTTATTGCCAAAACTAATGACAGGCCTGTATGTCATGAACAGCCTGTACTGCTCTGAGATTTCATGCTTCTAGAAAGTAGGAAAAACAAGAAAGTTTATTTGTAAAACTATATATGTATGTCTGGGTGCCTCTACTTTCCAAATATCACATCATTGTCCATTGCATTATTCAAAGGAAGAGAAGAACAATGCAGTAGATTTGGAGGTGGTTTTGTTTAGGCATTTTTTTTCCCTTTTAAACAGAAAAATAAGCCTTCCATTTACAAAAGGATAAAAAACAGAGGCATCCATTTATACAATAAGGGTACCTGTGATTACTGCCCAAGTCACAGTCTAAGCACATTATTTCTCACATTTAATTTTTGTGTTCAGAAAAAGATCTGCAACGTACAGCAAAAGGAATGGTCACTTTACTGCCATATGAATGCACCATGACTTGAAGGCTGAAGTTCGATGACACCTTGTAGATGCTGTAAGATGTGATAAAAATTAATAAAGCCAAGTCTCTGACAAGGCCATTTTATTTTGAGCAAACGCTTTAGCTAAAAAAGGGCTCATTTCACCCTCCTTGAAAGTTTACGTTGCAACCGAGCTTTTCCAGCATTAAATCTCTGTCTGGAGACACTCCCGAGGATAACATCTTTCTTTCAGAGTGGCAGAAAGAAAGAGATGGTAACTTCTCCTGCAGAACTGACCTAAACTGATGCAGGTGCCACCCTCCCATGCTCACCCCCCACTTTGTTCTGAGGTTTCTGCACTCTGGCTACTGGTGTTCCTTTCCCCCTGGCTTCCCAAAAGGACAAAGTTTCATAAACAGCAAAGTGTGCTAATTCAAACAAAACACAAGACAGCAGTTCTTTCTAGGCAGTAAAGTCCTGTCTGCATATTTTAGCCGTTGCATAATTGTTACCTTCAGCTCATAAACTTCAAGGTCAATTCAAGGTCAAGAGTAGGTGTTTAACACATGAAACTCAGAAATGCTGCTATAGGCATGCTTTATAAATCACTGTATTTTCTTCCCACTTGGGGTATCTTTGTGTCTAGTTTTTTCTTACTATCTGGTAGGTTTTCATCCGCCTTTATAAAATGTACATTTACAAAGTGCTTTCCAGCTAAAAGTATAATTTAAATACTTGAAACGCAGACTAATGTATTGCTATACTCCAGATTTGACTATTTCTCCTCTAACATCCACATCAAATGTTACAAGTTTGTTTGCTGAAGAGCAGAACCCAGCCACTGAAACAAAGCACTGTTAATTCAGAGCTGGCATCAAGCATCTGAAGGAATTTATGCAAGTTAGAGAACTTCTGATATACAGATTATTAAAAATTGTTCTCTCATATTTACAGCCATGTTAAAGTTTACGCTCAATTCAATTATTGAATTAGTGTTGGTCTCAGTCACTTCTAGGAGTACCTGCCACAATATGTTTTCTTCTTTTAAGTAATGAATTTTCACTTTGCTTAGGGTAGAAGCACACTGTATAATGTTGAGCATTATAGAAAGACAGTTACAAGAATACTGTAACAGTGCAAAGGGGTTCCCAAACTAAATAATTACTGAAGTCTTCACTGACATGAGCCTTCACACAATAGTAGTTCAGCATGGTTACTGGTTCTGTGCACTCCCTCCTGCTTTCCATGCCCTTGATAGGCATCACACAGCAAAAAAATGTCATTGATGTCCTTCGATTACATTGCAAAGGACTGCTTTGCACCCAGGGGATAAAAGATTGTGACAATAGCTTTTACATCACTCAACAACAGATTTCAGCATTTATAACGTGACTCAGGAGCACATAGGAGGAGGAAAAAAAGTCATTTACTTAGCACTCTTTAATTCTTTGTGGTATAATGAGAGAATATCAGAATTTATGGCTACATAGCACATATATTTTTTCCCAGGAGAAAAGGCTTTCATAAGCCACTCATTTCTGCAGCAATCAGGAGTTACAAGATCTAAGTCTAGTCATAAATGTGGTGTCCTGCTGAAAGCAGTTTGATAACTTTTGATTAAAAATAGTTCAATGTTCTGTTGTGTTTTCAAAACACAGAAAAAATGCTAAACTAACAGGATTTTTAAAAAGCAAGCTTTAACGATGGCCCACAAAATTAGTTACTTGTTTTCTAAAATGGGGTAATTTATTGTTAATTAAGCATTTTTTCCATTATTTGATTACATTAAGATTTGGTTTGCAACACAATAGCATATGAAGGTCAGTATGGCTAGAAGAGAAATCCTATATCCTGTGACAAATCCAATAACCATCAGGGTATTTGGTTCATAGAAGTAAAGCATTTATTAAAATATTTTGCGGATTTGCTAGGGTATCGGGAGACATTCTGCTGAGTGCATAGCATGACATTCCCAGAAGGAGATATGTTTTATAGTGATGTCGTCAACAAACTTGTTCATGGGATAAACTGTTGGCACAACAAAGAGTATATGAACGGGTTGTGAGGATTGGGGTGCTAACTACGAAGGGTGGAGAGAAGCAGAAAGATGAAATCACCTTTTTCCCCTTTTCTTCTGCTTATATAGAGAGGAAAAAGGTGAAAGATATTATTTTTTTCATCGTTTGCTGGACTAAACAGAAAATACAAACATTCAAAAATCATACTATTTTCAGTTTTTGAAAATAAGTAAGGCAATCAAGGAAATGTGTTACTGCTGTATTTCAAAACTGAAACAGATGTGATTTGTGATAGGAAGAGGAACATCTCCCTCAGCACTATCCAAAGCAGCACACACCCACCAGTAAGTGCTCGGCCAGCATAGCAGGACACACTCACAGTCCTCTTCATCATTCCCTGCATATCGCTGCTGCACATTCCCCTCCTTGAAACATCATTGTCAATAGCCATGAACTTCAACATGTAAATTGTGAAATATACTTCTGAGTAGCACAAATAGCAGTATGTTTAAAACTGAGACTAAAAAAGTAGGAATCAATACTGTATTAGAAGAGGGGAGTAATTTACTCTACAACTCCGTGTAAGTTTGCCGTTTCACTTCTAAGGAAGGCTTCTGGCTCCCTCTAGGGGTTTCTACCTGTGTCTTTACAAAACATATTTTTTTAACATAATCCATAAAAATACTTCTCTGCTATATCTGGTAAGGGAGCAGAACTATATGATTGTGAAATAACTACACATGCAAATAATACATCTAACCATTTTGAGGAAGAGATGCTTCTTTTGCCCCTCTGTGGAAAAGGTAACAGGTATAATAAGCCCTCTTTTCCTATATCCTAAGTGCAAAAATTCAACATGCATTTGTTCTTAAATTACCATGATTTCCTACACGTTTGTGAGAAAATATTTCAAACCAAAGCAATTATGTCCAAATCTTCATAGTAATAATTTTCTGACAAACTCTGATGTGAACCATCACTAATTATTTTTTCCTTCAAGTAAAATCATCAGTCATATATTTATGCACTTCCTCACTTCAAGGGTTTTTTTATTACTATTATTCTGAGTGGTGTTAAAGCATCATTATTTACTTAATCTTTCAAAGTAAATTCCAGACTATTTTTGTACTTGAAACCTATCAAACAACATCAAATGAATAAAAGACTGTTGTAAATCCAACTCTAAAGACTGTTACTTAGTTACATACTGAAGTTTACACACTGCTAGCACACAAGGAATAGGCTTCCCACCTCAAATTAAACCCAACAGCAATATAAGAAAAAAACAGTTAGAAAGACAAGCAATAAGATTGCTGTTAGTAATCTGTTACAAAACATTTATGCTCTCTACTCATACGCTAAACGAAGTAACAAGGCCCAAAAGTCTGTGTGCCTCTTCCATATGCTGGGCAGCTCATCTACGTAGGCTTTGCACCTTACAGAATGCAGGTAAGACAGGGTAACAATGCATCATTAAAAAAAATTCTGAATTGTTAGATGCATTATTAGGGCGTTTCTAACAGTTGCAGTCAGCTCTTGGAAATGTCAGCACTGGCTCACTTCCCCGAAGAGTGAGCGTGTGTGGATCAAGCCCGGCCCATTTGTGTGAATCCCTTGCAGAGCCTATCTAAAGGCTCTAGCAGGCTTTGTATCAGCAGATGGCTGGGACACTAGGAAGCACTTGCAGCAAAAGTTTAGTACGAAACTGAGCAGGAAACAGCTTCAAACCCAAGCAAGCTAACCCATGCAATAGACTAATAGCAACTCCGGGTATCGACAATTCTGTCCAAATGCGGTGCCCAAATGTCCGTAACTTGCTCAAATCAAATCTAATCAAAAGTTTGGAAGCCTGTCCAGGGAAATGCAGCCTCACCTCTCAAATCACTGAATAAAGTGAGCCATGAGGCAGCACGGCAACAACAAAGCCATTGCATGCGTGCCCGCTGCACTTAGAGGGATTAGCGGGGGGTCAGGCTCCCATGGCTGCACCTGCAAAGCTCAACACTATGACATTAGCTAATATCCTGCATAAATCATATTCCTTCTGCTTTAAAAGCAAATAAATAGCTGTGCATGTGCCCTTTGACCTTCATTGCTGGGAAACCTATGTAGTTTATGGCAATAGACCATGCTCAGCTAAACACTGCTGGCAGGACGTCTCTCTACAGTTTTAAGTAGAAATGAAATTCAAAGCGGCTATACCCATAAAGATTTTTTTTTTTAATCCTTAAAAAGTGGCAGGGACTTTAAGAAGTGTGAAATAAGGAAATTTAAGAAAACATAGTAGACTATATCTATGGGCTACACAGCTAGAACTACAGTAAGAAATGCCTCATTAGACATTTATGGTATAATATCAAAAAAGTCCAAACCACAGGTCTGATTGAGGAAGCATATGAGCTTTTCATCTTACTTTATAATACTAGGACAGACAATGAATTTTTGCCTGCCACAGCTTGTATACTCTATGTAACACTTAACTTCAACTCAGGCTGAGATCCCAATTACAGGCTCAGTCTATATGAAAACACAATAAAAACAGTTATTTATTCTTTACCATAAACTTGAAAATACCAAATATACAAACATATTTGTATAATAATAGTATTTTTAACAAATTATTAGAACTGTTACTAGAACTAACACTATTTACCATACCTTTAAAATGGCAATAGTTTCCTAAATAGCTTTTCTCCTTAGAGGGTATCATTAAGAAGTTAAGAAATTCTTCATCTTAATGGTGGGAGTATAGGACAAAAACATCATATTGAAATCATCTCCGTTTTTTGAATTCTAATTTTACCACAGATTCTGTAAATCAGTATCTTGTGAACCATGCATCTAGAAAAATAGCTTTTTGGATGAGGTGGGGGAACACACAATAACTAATCTGATATTTTTCTGTTATTTATGTTGTATTGTACTGCAGGGACACAGTGTAGTAGCTCTAGCTAATCATACAATCCTTTTATGACATCTAGGAGATTTTAAATAACTTCAGCTATCTAAGCCAGGAAGGAACTGGAAAAAAATCCATTCATTTTAATAATCAACTCTATTGATGCTTAATAAACACATGATATGTCTTGATGAAGTGTGTTTCTCACACAGTCAGTACATTTATGGCAAAATGATATCGATAATGGAAAATATGTAATACATTATATTAAGTAGCAGAATTAAATTATTTAATAATTAAAAATAAAATTAAAAGGTTGCTTTAAAATTTAATTCTAGCTTTTCAAACTGACAAAAAAATCTCTATTAAGAAATAAATGACATTTATCATTTCTACATAATGATGATGTAAAAATTAGATCTTGAATATGCTATATAATTACATAAATGAAAGTGCACCAAGGTGAATGTAACATTACTATAATTTGTTTCAAAATCAATGCATTTGATTACTCATATTAACCAATGAGAATTCAGCTTTCTTATGAAAATACAGCTGTGAAACAAGACTTGAGTGACATATATTCAGGTTTCTTTTGTGCATGGGATTTAATTTCACTTTGAAGTTTAGAAATCCTCACTTTATTCCACAACTATCAACGCTTGATTTCACAATACCTTGGCTTAGAGGAGCAGCAGACAGTGAATGGCTTACAGGAAAGGCCCAGATCCTCTTTGCTAGCAGGACAAAGGAGAATACAAACCTGACCATGATACAGAATCCTGAGAGATTTGGTATGAAGAGGTAAAATGACGTGTCTGAGATCCTTCTGAACTGCAGCATTCTTGGGAATGCAAATGCAACTTTCGGACTGAAACACAAGGCGGTGATGTTTCTGTTTTATTAGATAAATAAACATTATATATAAAATGTGACTTTTCATTAAATCACTAAAACCTACTTTGCTCAGCTAAAGTCACCTTAATGTCACAGGCTTTTTTCTTTCTACTTTTCTTTTTTCCTTCTGCAAGATTTCATTTAAATTAGATTGGAAGCAAAGACTTGATACAAAAGTCTGGTTTAGCACAATGAAAAGCACAAGGATAGCTGATAACCTGAAAATCTGGAGCTAACTTCAGGCATGAGTGAGTTTTAATCAGAATTTGGCAACTGAAGTGTATTTGCAGCAGTCTATATGAATCAGCTCAGATGGTGGTTTTACTGATAAAAATGAAAAAAGTGATAGACATGCAAAAGGTTTTCTACGGCAAAAGACGTGGGATTGATGTCTGGATTTTTCCCAATGCTCTTATTTGAAGATAGATCTGACAGAATTCCGTCACCCCAGTTTTACAGAAAGATTTAAAAGTAAAACTGAAAAAAACACCTGCAGACCAAAAAAACCCCAAAATACACCCAAACAAAAAAAAAAAAACCAACAAAACCCAAAACAAAAACCCGAAATACCACCACTATTTCTGGCAGGAATTTCTTGTCTATAACTCAGTTTGCTAAGGCCATTCTCATATAAGCTAAATTTAAGAAACTAATAAACTATCCTAGAAGATAAACAGAAAATCTGAAATGACTTCTCATCTCATAAGTACAAATCAATTTTAATTCAGCACTGTGAAGGTATAGTTTATATGTGCTCACTTGGTTCAAGACTATGTTTTTTGATGGATACAGCCTTCTGTTTGTTCAGCTGTAGAAAACAGGAATGCAATCCAGGCTGACAGTGAAAAAGAGTAAAGAAAACTTCATAAACTGAAGATTCTAGAATTATGACATCAGCTTCAGATATAAACTTGAAAGAAAAATTAAGAAGCACTACAACTCCTGAGTTAAGATGTAAAGCCAATAAATAATCAGCAATATAACAAGAGAACAGAAGGAAGTAAAAAAAAAACCCAGCAACCCCCCCGAAACCTACCAGAAAAAAATCTACAGATTGTGTACTACATTTTTTTCATCCTCAGAATTTAATTAGCTCCGAAAGAATATTTCCATCCCTCTCTGCCACACACACATTTGTGCATTGACATAAATATGTATTTGGCAAACAGAATAAGCTTAAACTTTAATAAACAATAACTCCAATGTATTTCACAATTTTTCTAAATAGTCGAGAAATTCATTTGGACTGAGGAAACGGTATCTTCTTCCTGACCTAACACACAGAAGTACTTAAATAAAACCTCGTGTATTTCAGCTAACACCTCCATCACATCACCACTCTGACTGGTGGGCACCTGCTGTTTCCTCCCTGATTCCCAAATGCTCTGCAGGGAGCCTACTACCCAGGGGGCTGAACCCGGAGGAGAGACTGGGGAGCTGCCAGCTGGGGTTTGTTCTGACCATGCCTGGAGCACTAATGATAATACACAGAAAACGAAGTTAGTGTTTCATTTGAAAATACTCAGTCAAACAACTAAGGCCAGCAGAGGGGCCCATAAAGCAGGAACGGACATGCAGCTCCGCAATTGCAGCAACTTTCTATTCAGAGCGTGGTTTGGGGACGGTTTTAAAGAGTTTTGCACTGTGGGCCCCCTTCCCAAGGGCTTCCCACACACTGCAGATCTTTAAGCGCACTGTCCAGTACAGAGAGCTCCTTGTGCTGTTTTTCTGAAGAGGATTGTTTTTATTCCATTCTTCTCCCTCGCTGCTGCCATTCCTGCTTAACCAGCCAGCATGGGAAGCAGGGTGACCAAGGATGGCTGGAGGGTGATCTTGCTGTCCTGTGGCAGTTTTGGCAGCAGAACAAAAGGCTGGTGCCACCACAGTCTGGTTGGTAAAAGAGGAGATGTCAGATGGTTGGTCACCTTCTCTAAACTGGCTGCATTCAAACTGCTTTTGAAAGAATAATGGTATTTATCCATTGATCAGCCCTGGTGTTTCTTACCCACAGGTCAATGCAGGAGAGCAGCTGGAAAACATTAGTCTCATGTAAAAATCATAGAATATCCTGAGTTGGAAGAGATCCACAAAGATCATCAAGGCCCAACTTTTGGCCCTGCACAGGACAGCTCCAAGAGTCGCACCATGTGCCTGAGAGTGTTGTCCAAACACTTCCTGAACTCTGTCAGGCTTGGTGCCATGACCACTTCCCTGGGGAGCCTGTTCCAGTGCCCAACCACCCTCTAGGTAGAAAACCTTTTCCTTATATCCAACCTAAGCCTCCCCTGATAGAACTTCAGGCCATTTCCTGGTGTCCTGTCACTGGTCACCAGAGAGAAGAGATCAGTGCCTGCCCCTGCGCTTCCCCATGCGAGGAAGTTGTAGACAGCAGTCTTCTCCTGATGCTTTCACAGTAACATCTTAGGAAATGAGAAGGCAAGAGCACAGTAGAAAGACTGAATGAGCCCATCAAGCCAAAGCAACAGCTAATCAGATCAAGCCATTAAAATGTTATAAGTAAAAGCCCTACCTTAATACTCCTTTATTTTATGATAACAATGGGTAATAATTTGCAGTTCTAGCTACACAATTAGCCCTGTCATCTCATTATGACAGATTCAGTACAAGGCATTAGGTAACATCTGCTGCTTCAGCTCCTAGCTTGTACCACTAAATGCCATAATTTTTTAGTCTGTGTCAATACTGACTACCAACAGCACCCTGCACTGCAATTTATCTGGACACTGGAATTAAGCAAATAGTCGTGCACAAAGTGCTTCAAATAGAGTCTCCAAATGCTAGGCTACCTGGCAGTGAGTTCAAAGTTAGTTTGCAGTCTCAGGCCACGCTAGTGAAAATTCTTCAATTTTGTGCGAAAGAGAGATGAATGACAAAGAGAGGGCAGCAACAACATACAGGCTACTTTATGAGTTTAATCTATTGCAACTGACTTGTAATTTGCTGTCACCTTTTTACTGTCACAATCACTGCTGGACCTCTATGGTACAACTCCTAAATAATATGTATCTTAATTTATTTTTAAAGCAACACTGCCTGTTTTTAAATTAATTTATAGTTTTTTCTCTAATATTTGGGTGGCTGCACTAAATGGTGCATCCATAGTGATCTCATGACTATTATCCATCAGAAATTTCCCATACTAATGCCATTGTGAGTTATAGCAACAACTTCTGACCAGATCCTTGCTCAATGTAAATCAGATAGAGCAAATTTAGATGAGGTATGAGCCATGTGTCTTTGACATAAAACTAAAGAAAGTTCCAGACATCTGCCTCAACAGGATTTTGTTCAAAAAACACTCCTACATACATAGTTATAAATATACAGAAGGTTGTATATATTTATTCTAGAAACATATATTTGATAAAGATGACCTTCTCTGCAAATTGAATTGGTAAAGTTTGTTGGTGGGAAGAAGAACCATGGTAATGAAAAAGGAAATTAAAAACAGCATTTTGTTTGATCACAGCTTATGTTCAAGGAAAAGACGACAGCAATGCAAACAAATTGGAAGGATCTGGCTGCTTTTTGTTTGCCTTTTTTTTTTCTTTTTAATTTGGATATTTAATAAAATGCAGAATTGTGCCATCAGTATGTAAACCAACTTAACTATCTGTGGCTGTACTTATACCATTAAAATCAACTGCCCACATACATATGGCATGGAAATACCATACAGCCTTTAGTTCCTCAAACACATGAGACTGAACTGTCTGAGCTTTCTCTCACTACAGAAGGAAAAGGAACTGTCCATATGTGGGGTCAGTTCCAGCCAGGAGATGGCAGCAGTAGGCAGAACGATTGCTGAGGTTCCCTAGTTTATTTTAAGTATATGCTCTTATGGTCCTGAGGTCAACATTAATATAAAAAAGACTGGAGGGGAGAGGGAAGGGGAGAAGCATTTTTCAAGGTCACAACATTTACAGTTACACTGACCTCAAATGTTTGTGATTTCTGATACTCACTGTAAATTCAATGCTATGAAAGACAATTATAATTAAGAGATGATACACTTATGGTTCCTATGGCAATTCATGAGATAGCAAGTGTGGCTGCCGTTTCAGCAGTTGCCTTCATGCCATTTAATGCACAAGGAACTTTTTAAAAATTATTTTCATTTTAAAGAACAATACAGTCTGTCCCTTTTATCCCTCCTCTTCTTTGTTGATAGATGCTGCCGAAGTCTATCATAGAACTCTCCAGACTGGTCAAGCAGTTCTGGGAGTCCTCAAGGAGCTATGTCATCTCTCCTCTGGAGTAGGTACTGCAAAACTATTGCATCTGATGAAAACTATTTATCATCACCACCACAGCTAGGGCTGCTACCACTTTACTTGGCCGTGGTATCAGGGAGATGGCAAAGGGAACCCGTCTGTATTGAAACCCCACTACCTGAAGAGAGTTCTCACCAGTAAAACATTTCTGTCCAATGCTACTTGCACTATTTTCTCAGACTTGTGATTGCATCTAACTCATTTTCTTTTGCAAGAAAACCAGGTATAACTATCAAATGTAAATAAAATGCAAATATTCAGTGAATATTCAATGACATTTTTAAGAATGAAGAGAGGAAAATTAAAAATATTGCATAAAAAATACTACAATTCATTCTAAAAGAATAATGACAACATCAAAAAGCAGGCAGAAGATCAAGCAAGTGAAAAACTCTGGGTACTAGTAAAAGGCCTTCCTTAGAAGAAGCTATGACATGGATGGAGTCTGTATTAGAAGGTATTTTGGAGACATTAGGCGGAAAAAAAGCCCACATTGCCACAGATCTATTGAAAAAATTACAAGCAGAGGAAGATGAAAAACTGGATGGCATTTGACCACTGAGATAGCAGAGAAGTCTTTTAAGGGGGCAGTTTTTGTTTGACTTAGTTTAATTTGATATATGAAAGAGTGAGTAATACTTATATACACATTGAAAAATGCCTGAACATAGGCAAACAGAGAAAGCAATCTAAGAAAGCTTCTCCAGCAAATATTTTCCAAAATTACCAGGAAGACGTCAATCACTCTGTCACCATCATATCTTTGCTTTTTTTCTCAAAATAGTGCCTACCATCGTGGCAGTGTGCTGCAGTCCCTTGTCTTACCACTGGCCCAAGCAGCCAGAGCACTGCAGGCAAAACCTGCCACTGGTTCTCTGGGGCCAAGCAGGTGAGTCTAAACTGTGCAATGTAATAACCAGAGAGCATGAGGCCTGACAGTAACTCTCTGTCCTAAAAGTCAAAGAGATTAAACTACTAAATAAAAAACAAAAAAAATCTTGGTATTGGCAACAATAGATTTCAGTGAGCTGATCTAAAAAAGCCAGGGAAATAATTTTCTTTTCAGCAGCTTATCAACACAGACAAGATTTTTCAAATGTAAATATGCTGAAACATACAATCTCAGGGAAGAGTAATTTTCTTGATTTATTACTACTATATTATGACTTTATTTTGCAAAGGGATTTAAAAGTTACTGGAAAGAGTTTTCACAAAAGCTCAGAACTTTCTTCTTTCTTTTCTTTTCCATAAATTAAGCTCTTTTAAACAAAGCAAGATGAGATATGCTAAGAATTTATCTCCATGGTAGTTATTTCAGAGGGAATCAAAATTTCAATAGAACATGAAAAGCTACTTAAAAAGAGAAAAGTGTTTGTGAATTTTTGCAGAGGGGAGAAAAATAAGACAGTTGTTTAGTTTACCATATAAGAAAAAGGAACTGTATCTTTGATTACAGTGGGCTTAAAACTAAGCAGAAGATATCCTAGTTAGTAAACATGACTTCACTCATTCTTAAGAGGCTTAAAAATGCCATCACCAAGTACTTGACTTAGTCAATCAGAATAACTAAAGTAACACATACAACTCATGCTGTAAAAAAGGACTAGTCCAAAAACTGGCTCTAAAAATTTAAAATCAAAGCATCCCACTAGGATGAATATTTCATAGAATTACAGAATTGTTTAGGTCAGGAAAGACCTCTAAGGTCATCCAGTCCAATCGTTAGCCCAGCACTGCCAAGTCCACCAATAAACTACAGCCCTAAGAACCACATCTACAAATCTTTGAAATACCTCCAGGGATGGCGACTCCACCACTTCCCTGTCCAGATTACTCCACTGCCTGGCCACCCCTTCAGTGAAGAACATTTTCCTAACAGCCAATCTAAATTTCCTGTGCTGCAACTGGAGGCCATTTCCTCTTGTTCTGTCGCTTGTTACTTGGGAGAAGAGACCGAGCCCCACCTGGCTACACCAGAGAATTGCAGAAAGCAATAAGGTCTCCCCTGAGCCTCCTTTTCCTCAGACTTAACACCCCCAGCCCCCTCAGCCACTCGTTATTGCCCTTCTCTGGACACTCTCCAGAACCTCAATGTCTTTCTTGTAGTGAGAGACCCAAAACTGGACACAGGATTCAAGGTGTGGCCTCACCAGTGCTGGGCACAGGGGAACAATCACTGCCCTGGTCCTGCTGGCCACACTATTGCTGATACAGGCCAGGATGCCACTGGCCTCCTTGGTCACCTGGGCACTACGTCTAACCTTTAGATTATCTGTCTAGATGTTGCTTTGAAAGACAGGGAGAGAAAAAGAAAATATCTTTTTATAATTTTGGAGATTTTAGGTGATAATGAGAAGCCTCAAAAATAATCTCTGCTCCAGATTTCTTTTCAATATCATATCAATACTAATTTAAAGCACCATCTGTAGGTTTCTCTCCATTATTTGCCAATTTTGCTGAAGACTGAAGATACATTAATTCCCAATCAGTCACCTACATGACTACATCCGACCTAATGTAATACTTTAACAGTAAGTGGTGAGAGATTTGGGATAGACTGCTAATTTCTAGACTAAACCAACATACTTTTAAAAGGAATCAAGAGGCAGAACTTCTTTGACATTCAAAGTGAGACACTGATGTACCATGGGAAACAAAAACCAAACAAAATAAGAATGGGAAAGAGAAAGGTGAGTGTAAAAATGTGAGGAATTTCTCCTTAAAAGCTATTACACCCAAAAGGAATAGTCCACTTGTGTGACCAGAGCGCTTAGGCAGAATGAGAAAGGCTACGCCACTTTTATAAAGCTAAACCCCACAGAATTCCTTAAACAAGAATATAAACCCCACAATTTTAATTTCTCTCAGATAATGCAGTTATTTGGACTGGCATAGCTTTACAGTATACTGAGACTCTGTATTACATAGTTTCTGTTCCTCTATGTACATTTTTTTTTTTAGAAATAAATATACTTTTGTAATGCGGTCAGCTGAATCTAGCAGGATCTGTCAGAGAGGAGAGAGACTAGCATGGTTAGTAGCAACAAAAAATTGTAGCAAGCTGGTTTTGGTAATTTTCGGTGGCACTCATCAGCAAAGGAAAATTTGAGAAAAAATTTTACAAATACATTGCAGAACTATGAAAAAGAGGACATCTGAAAGCTTGCTGTGTTAAGTATCCCTCATCCAAATTTGCATAACGTCATCTGGAAAAAAATCTGGGGATTTTTCAGGGCTAATGCAAATTTAGTCTAAAGCTACAAATCTTTAATGATTTATTCCTGAAACTCCATTTTTATGTTGAAGCTGTGCACCTTGAAATTATTCTAGATGCAAAAGGATCGGAGGAAATTTCTATTTGAAACACTGCTTCTTTGCAATGGCTACTCTGGTTAACAGGTTGGAAGTACCAAAAGTTACTGCTTCTTCACAGGACAGCCTGTCCAGCTCTGTGTTGCCATATGGAAAGGCAGCTGGCACTCAGGTGCAGCTTGGATAGTTTGCAACCCTGGATCAGAATGTCCTCGCTGCTGAGCAGTGGTTTCCAAGAGGACTGTGGTGCAGACAGATCCACCCCTCTAACACAGGGCTTAGCACAGGTCTTTCCACCTATGGGTCACTGTATGTGTACAAAACATAAGCAAGAATTTTAGGCTCGTTACAAGTGAAGCTTGCCTATGACCACAACCAGCAAAGGTTCCTCAGTGCCTTCACAAGCACAATGCATACACTCAAATGTTACTATAACCTAAAAGGCTTTTATTTTGCCAAAACACTGGTGACTATCCTAGGACTTTAAAAAGCTTTAAAAGTTGGTAAGCTTTACAAAAAAATGTTAAAAAGTATCGTCAGAGGCAAAAGTTTCTGGGTACTTACAGGTCCAGGCAAGACAATCACCTACTTTACATTTCTGCAAGACAGATTGTTTCATTTACAGCAGTTAATTTCTTAGGTGAATCTCTCAGAATACCTGCTTGGAGCAAGGGAAGCACCCTTTTAAACCTGTACATGCATTCTTCATGGCAAATAATAATAATTCATTTGCAAGTATAAATGGCAGTCTGCACAAAAAACATGACCTCCCTATCTACACTATGCATATACAGTACATTTTACTGCTAAATGTCAGTTTCTGAAACCATGGCCTTTTGAAACATTTCTCAGCCTCTAACAGCATACTTCAGCATCACTTTTACTCTTGATGAACAAAATGTGTGCATTGCCCATTGTAGTTAGTTTGTACTCAGCAAGTTTCATTGTTAGAAAATAGCTCACAGAAAAGATGGAGCTCCGTTTATTTTGAGCTGTGGAATTTAAGTTGTAACTGTCTAATTGGATTTCAAAGCCCACTGACAAACACAGTCTAACTCCACCTGAATATCTCCTGATACAGGCACTGAAGTGACCCCTACAAGATGTGGGAACCTTATTAATGATGAACAATTAGGAAATATAACTATAAAAGTCTTAATAAACATGGAGTGAGCATTACAGTCAATGGCTGTTCTGATTTTAGGATTTATGACAGATTTATGGCTTGGTATATGCTGTAGTACATCTCCTACGCACTCAGAAGCAACTCCCACCATATAAACCAGATTTTTTTAATTGAACAAAAAAAGGGGACAAAAATGTAACCCTTGCATTCCTTTTTTGAAATAAAGTCTTCTAAATCAAAAGCCTTTGATTTCCCGTGTGTATTGTAGCATCCTCTTTCTGATTTAACTTTACACATACACTTAAGAAAACACAAGTAAATTCAAGGACTAATGTAAAAAAAATTAATGTTGTAATAGCTAAATTTTGTATAGTAAACACGTTCAAATGCAAAATACAATGTGAAGTCCCTCTTCTCCCATTATAGAGCATTCCAGGTCATGGAAAAATTAGTCATCTCAGAGGATGAACCAAAAAATTGGTGCAGCGAGCAAGAAACAGCCTTAAAGTAGCTAACAGGAATCCAAGATAGACAGCTGGGTGGCTTGACTGAGTTCTTCACAACTAAAAAGACTGATTTAACAGGAGTTTAGTTCCAGGTAGGCAGCCTATCAGCACATCAAAAAAACTAAAAGAAAATCTAATTCCTTCAAAATATTTCTGGAATTTTCCTCAAAATATTTTGAACAAGTGCCAGAGTTTTCACAGGATAGACCCATGACCCTCAAGAGCAGCAGTACACTGAAAAGAAACTAGTGGAAGAAAGAGCTAGAGGGAGAGCAAGAAACAGAGGAAAGGAGAAAAAGCAAAAAAAGGACTTGCAGTAGGCCTTGAAGAAATTTTATTAGGTAAAACTAACCTGGTGACCCTTACAAATGAACAAGACTATGCTGTAAAGGAAGGAAAAAGAACCGCATTAGTTTCTGCCAATGACTCAGAGGAAAATTCCTTCCTATCCCAAAAATCAAACCGACTTGCCATTCAGCCTAGTATGTTCAGATCCTGGCCTTTCCTCCCCTCCCCTGTTTTGGCAAAGCCTCTCACCTTATCTGTTTTACTCAACCACCAGCATATTTCTGGGCCTCACAGGATTTACATCGTCAGCTCTCATCCAGCAACACCCAGCCCCAACATTAACCTCTCCTAACGGATCTGAAGCTAAGCTGAGCTTTCTGACTTGAGCTACCCTGCAATGCCACTGGCAGTGCACGGACCAAGGTCAGGGCAAGGAGCGCAGTCAGGACAAGGGATGTGAGAACGAAATAGCCCTGGGAGAAAAAGGTGTGCAAAGAAGAGGCTCAGAGGGAGGCAGTAGCAGGATGGGGAAGACACAGAGAATGAAATGCCAGCAGCAAGACTGCACTTCATGAAGTCATCCAGTTTCACCTACAGAACTTTCACACAGCAAAGGACTGGCAGCAAATGGGGAAGTGACTTTTTATCACTCTTTAAACCATGGGCACTGAAGTTTACCCTTTGTCTCTCTTCCTCTCCTTTGTTTTTAACTGCAGGGAAGGCAGAGCTGCCTGCAGCCTAGCGGAGGGGAAAAAAAATCATCTTCCTAATTACATTGGCCTGAGACATTTATTTTTTCCTCCCTCACACCTCCTACTTGAAAAATTAAGACACAACTCAATTCACTATATTCATTCTGAAGATGAGAAGGAACCTTCTTGTCCCCTGCTGCTATGGAAGTCAATACAACAGTTTATAACTGGGTGCAACTCCACACATCTCATTCAAAAACACATACTGACACTACTGTCCTACATGAAAGGACACTGTGGTTGTCCTTTCAATAGCATAGCTTCCCACATCTTTCTTTCAATTAAATATCTTCTGAGAGAGGAAAAAAGCAGTATTGTGAAAGCAACTGTCACTTCGTACTTGCATTTACCACTATTTCAGTGCTGGTTTATAGGAGCAAATGGAAAAGTGTCTTCTGTGCTCCACGATGTGATTTCCAGCAGGACCTTCCCATTCTTCAGCATCTAAGAGATGCTGAAGAAATTCAGAATAGAAAAAGCTCAATACCCCATAAAATGGTAAACAATGCTGGAGACAAGAATAAGGCAGTTTCAAATACTGAGAGTGGATATGAAATATAATATCAGATTGCTATTCTTTTGCTTTTTAATCCCACTCCTACTGAGAGCCTTTACAGACTATTTATAGTTATGATTCAGTGTGTTTGGTATGTCAGTGTGCTCTACAATAATTCTACTAACAATTTAATTACTAAAAACCCCTTTTGCCATTAGACTGTTAACATCTGAGATTGATAACAAAAGCACAGGGTAATTAGATGGGGATATTTAAACCAAATGGAATTCATACATTTATTACACACTTGGTCGCTCATCTAAAATTAGGTATCTAATCTGAATATGAATGATGAGAAATAACAATGATAAGGGGAAAAAAAACAATTAAAAAACAATACAGAGATAAACGTAATGAGTTTTTCTCTTTTTATCCATAAGTGCCATTTTTATTCCTGATTATAAAAGCAGCCTAATGTGATTTCCTCTTTGGTTTATGACTGCAGGCTGGCAGCAAAGCACATTGTTAATTGATCAGTGGAAAATACTTCATTTCTTTTAGTTTACGTTTAGGCTTTGATCTTAATTTCTCTTGTGATTTCTGCCAGGATTGTTTGTCATACTTTAACAAAATCCATGAACCACTAAGGAGATGCTAAGCTTATGTCTAGGCATTTGCTTATAAATAATCTTCCTATAGTCTTATTTACATAATTTTATTGTTTAGTGGATTCTTCCCATGCAGATATATTACTGCCAGTGCAACTGTACTTGGAGTGGTGTGCTTCTGAGAGTTAAAGTTTGCATATAAAAATCTACTCTGGGATAAAATATAGCATATACCAAAACACGGTGCCTCAGAGGAAATTCAGTTAACAGAACATCATGAGGAAAATCAGTTTGGTTATATTAACCTATAGGAATGCAAAACACAAATAGAAGATAGATATTTTTAGAGCATTTTTTAAAGCTTAAGAATCCGCTAGTTTGTTCTGTTTATTTTTAGGGAAGGAATGTATGTAGAATTCTGCCCTTGGGTTTGGGATGCTTAAAAATTAAAAACTGACACTGATAATTAATTTTGTGTTTAGAAAGGTTGGATTTTCTGTGATTGAATATACTGGATAAAAATATCATCTGGATTTTTTTCCTAAACATTTGAGCTATTTTATAGAAATTTTCCACTAAAAAAAATTTGCTAATTTCAGGTCTGCTAGCCAGTGATCACTGCCATGCTAATGGCATTATAAAATCTGAAGTATTATGAGTGTCATAAGAATACTTTCTGACCCCATGGCCCAACACCATTCCTGAGCAAGGATCTACAGACTTTTTAGCTGTTTAAAATGCCAAAACTCTCTTATTGCTCTAATTTAAACAATTTGAGTCCCTTAATTCTTGATCAGACCCCGAAGGCATTCTGCACTCTAAGAAGCTGGTGTACATTGATGCCAGGCCAGCGTAGCCACTGAAAGGAATGGGCATCAGTGAAGAGGAATAATGCCCTGAAAGACTCCTTGAGAACCAATCAACCATCCAGCCTACCTCACCTTCCTCCCACATCAAAGCAAGGCTTCCAGATTCACTATCATTTCACAAAACTCTGATTAACTGCATTATCAAAACTGGCACTGAGCCCAGGCAGCCAGACCCCAGGATAGGGCAATGAGCTCAAGGGTCCTGACATTTTCTGTCATTGAGAAAGACAAAAAAAATGCTTACTCTCCCTCAGCCTTGGGGGTGCAAAGTTAAATTCTGCTAATGTT
>WEIT01022950.1:0-20387 GCA_013389985.1 Dryoscopus gambensis | reverse complement strand
CAGACCTCTATGAGGTCTGCCAGCGTCGGAGCTGGATGCAGCGGCAGGCCGTCGATTACTCTTCTGCAGGCATCGTTTGCATTTTCCTTGGCCAGCTCTAGGATGATCTCTGCATGCAGCTCCGGGTTGTCACTTTGCCTCTCGACCTGTTGTTTAATCTTTTCAACAAATTCTAAGAAAGTCTCGTGAGGGGCTTGTCGGATGCTTAAGTAACTTTTGGGGGGTTCCGCGGGGAAGGAAGGCAGGGCGTTGAAGGTTTTTTCCGCTGACTCCCTGATCTTTAAGAGGACTGATGGGGGTATGACCCGCACCTGATCCTTCGGATCCCCCCACTCCCCCTCGCTGCACAGGTGGCCTAATGTGATTGGCGAATTTTGGGCATCAACCGCCGTTTCGTCGTTCTGTGCAAGCTCAAAAAGGAGCGTTCGCAGGGACCGTTTCCATGCCTGCTCCCACAGCACATACTCGCTGGATAGGAATAGACAGGAAAATAAATCTTTGATGTCACCTGGTACCAGCTCATTGGACGTGAGCATAGCCTTTAAAAGGCTTTTAAAATACTCGCTCTTCCACCCAAAGTCTTTTTAAGCTTTGCACAGCTCTTTTTTGTTTTGGTAGGAGAAAGGGCACCATTCCCTTTCTCCTTGGCCCCTAACTGTAACGGGTGCGGCATGGAATAGTGGACCCAGTTCCGGGTTCCAGGCCCCAGGCCCATCACATCCGGTCCCGGTGGCGTGGGAACCGGATGCCAGACTGTGGGAACCGGAAGCTGGAAGGGGAGGGACAGGGTCAGCAGGAAAAGGGGAGCGGTCAGGGGCAGGACCGGGTTCCACCCCCGAGAGGGCAGACCGGTCCTGAAGGACGTCCCACGAGGGAGGAGGGAGGAGCTTGGGGTCCTGGGAAAGGGGAGGATCTAAGGGAGAGGAAGGGGAAGGGCTAGGGTACCAGGAGGGGTTCTCGGGGACAGGTGTAGGGTTCTGGGAAGGAGAGGCACAAGGGTGAGGACCGGCCATGCAGTCCCCTCCATCTTGCCCTCTCTGGTGGCCATTTTGTGGGGATCGGGGAGGTCGGGGTGAGGGACATGGAGAGGAGTAGGGAGACAGGTTAGAGATTGGGAGAAGCAGGACGTTCGCAGGGAGGGAAAGGGAGAAGGGCATGGGGATCGGGGAGAACGGGAAAATCGGGAAGGACGTGGGGAAGGGTATGGGGAATAACTGGAACTAGCAGTAGAGGAACCAGAACTGGGGATATCAAAACAAACCATTTTAGGAACAAAAACCGGGGTAGGGGGTTTTAGGATAGAGGGTCTAGCCGGTGAGCTCAGGCGGCTAGACCCAGGGGACTGGGAAGTTCGCAGGGAGCCATGGGGACAAGGAGAACTCCGGCCACCCTGCACTTCGCGGGTTGCTCCCCAGGAACTACCCAGAGAAGGATTCGGGGAAGGGGAAGAGGGATCGGGAGAAACTGGGGAAGAACCTTCTGGCTCCTTTTCCACTCCCCTTAACTCACGCAAAGTTACCTGAATTAAAACAAAGATTGGTAAAAATTTGGGCGCTTGGGTGTCCCCTTCATTAACCAACTGGGTCAGCTTCAATCCCACTGAACTCCAGAAGGGGATTGAAGTGACCTCCTCTGGGGACACCCTGGGGTAGTGGAAAAAGAGCCATTGCACAAATCTTTTTAACAACCACTTTTTAAACTTTTTCCCCCCACCCTCCAGGAGTCCCACAACTTGGACATAAAATCCCCGCTGCTGTGTCAATAGTCTAGCACCCATTTTTTCCCAAACCTAACTTCGTCTCCTACTCTCACCCAAAATCAACTCTTTTTCCCAAAAATCTGAAAAGTAAAACCTGGTCGACACAGCTCCCACCCCCTAGAACTGCAGCAAAAAGTGAACAGAAAGAAAAGAAAAATAAGGGCTTGGCAGCTCTTAGGATCCCACCCTCCCCCTTCGGGTACGGACCCTAAAACAAAATGCGTACACCCTCATCTAAAATCCCAGAACGACCAAAAAGGGGCACTCACCGAGCTCACCAAGCGTGGTGCTGCAGAGGGGTCTTCCTCCCAGAAGGCGATTCCCTGGTGCCGAGGAATTGCCGCCTTCTTCCCCGAGAGCACTACTCATCACAAATGAGTGCGCTCTCACTGGGGGCTGCTGACGCTCCAATAGGACACACGATAAATCCTTTCTGTGGGGTCTCGGACCCTCAGGGAGGCCCCACTTGGGTGCCAGCTGTTGCAGTGACCGCTTTACCCACCGGCTAGGTCCTAGCGGTTTGCAGCAGGAGTGGGGAGTTACCCCAGATCCCAGAACTAGGATCACTCCTTTGGAGCCTCAGCCCTGGCTCTCAGAGAGTTTCAGCCCCAACGTCAGTGGGTGTCAGGCAGCCCCCAACGAGGGAGGAAGTAAAGGAATGCGGGGAGGCCGGACTTGGTGTGTAATCCAAAGAGTTTACTCCATCAGAGGGACAGCCGAGAACAGACCGAGAGCAGGGCTGTGCAGCCTCCTTTATGGAGGGGGTGTACACAACTGGGGAACCAATGAGGGAAGCTTAGGGGAGGGATACATTGAGGATGGGCAGATACATTCACCAATGGGGAAAGGGGGTGGAGGGAGGAGGGTCACATGGGCCAATAGGGCATTGAGGGAGGGATGGGCGGTCCTTGGAAGAGGCAGGGTTTAGGGAGATTGGCAGGGACCATATAAGGGGAAACTGGTGTGGCTAGGGTGACAGGGAACCGTCTGGAACAATGGGAGGGGTTGGGGTGACTGGCAGGGAAAGGACTGGAAATAGAGGCGGGGAACAACCATACGGGGGAATAGAGGAGCGGCTAGAAACTGGGGGATACCAACTGGGAATAAGGGGTAGGGAAGACACAGGGGCAAACCATTACAAATCGAAATATACAGAAATCCATGAAATACAACTGAACAAGCCTAAAACATACATTACCACAATCCAGCATATGCATAGTGTCCTGCAGGGCTGAGTTGTAGAGCTGATTGCCTGGGCTGGCGCACTGGCATCTGCCTCTTGCTGTTCCTGCTCTGCATGCCTGTCCCCTGCCCACCTTGTGCCCAGGCACTGGTGAGGACATGCAGGCAGGCGCATGGCTAGCAGCTCCTGGGTTTGCAGGGTAATGCTTTCCTGCTGTGTCAGTGTGGTAGACTGATGCCCCTGCAATCTCCTGCGCCTTTAAAACTGTGCAGTGTGGGTGGCGTCTCTTGGTCACCTCATGGTTTACCTCTTCTCACTCCTTGGGCAACCACTGTGCTCTGGCCTTAAAGCCAGGCAGGGACCAGGAACCATGGCCAGACAATGTGTAAAGCCAGATATGGTAGCACATTAAGCAACTCCAATGGGATGAGAGAGGGACTGGGGGGCTGCCCAGACACAGGCTGTAACAGCGCACCTTGCCTTTCTGCAGGATTTCCCTCCACAGCCCTCTGCTTTAGAGCACCTGCTCTTTCAGGTGTGTATGGCCTCACTCTGTCCACTGGGCCCATCTGTCATGTCCACTGTGCCGCTCTCATGGGCTCATCTTGTGACACCTCTCTACAGTCAGCTCCAGTCTGTCCCATGCTGCTTCCTGTTGCAGTGTGCTCTGCCTGTGTTCAATTTCATCCAAGTACCTGTGGTCCTCTATGTCTGCAGGACCTCCCAAAGCAGGAGGAATGCTCTGAAGAGAGATGCGGAGGCCAAAAACTACATCTTTATCTTCTCTCTTATTATGCAGGAGGGAGATGGAGCCAAACCGAAGACATTGTCATTCCAGAAGCTGTCACCCAAGTGGTGCTTCCTGGACTGTGAGTATCACCCTCCCCTAGGAGTGTTGACTGGGTCTGATGATGGGCTAAGCAAGGTCCTTTTGTCTGCCAGCTCATGACACAGTGGTGGTCCGAAGGGTCCTAGGGCTAGCTCAGGACCCCCGGGAGCAACATGTGTCGAGGAACCTAGGTAAAAGAAAGAAGGCGCTCTTCTCCTCGGGATAGCGTTCTTAGATCTTTATTCCATCGAAATCCAGGAGGCGAAGAGATCGGGAGCCTCCTGAGGGCTCCTTTTGAACCCCCAGGGAGGAAGGGGAGGGGGCAAAAGCCCGTCACCAATAGGGTACAATTTACTTGGGGAAAAGGGGGCAGGGTCCAGGTAAAGGTGTATGGTTTCAGGGGTTACAAAGCCACCTCGGGCGAGAGACAAGTCCAGACTTGTACAACACAGCATTCCCAGTGCAAAACCCATCAATAACATATCAATAACCTAACCACATTTGTGCAATACAACAAGCTCAGTGGAGGTAGGGGGTGGAGATCCATGTGGCTGCAAAGATCCAAGGGTTATTGATTCATTAGAAAGCACAGAAGCACCTGAGAATTATGGCATAGGAATTACAGCTCCTATCCCCAAAAAAGTGGAGGAATCAGTAGCCCAGCTGAAGTGCATCGACACCAACACATGCAGCATGGGCTACAAACAGGAGGAGCCAAAAGATACGGCACAGCAAGAAAACTATGACATAGTTGCCATCACAGAGACATGGTGGGACAAGTCACACAACTAGAGTGCTGCAATGGATGGCTATAAACCCTTCAGAGGGGACAGGCAAGGAAGGAGAGGCACTGGGGTAGCCCTGTATGGTAGGGAGTGTTTCAGTTGTCTAGAGCTTAATGATGGTGACAGTAGGGTTCAATGTTTATGGGTAAGAATCAGGGGGAAGGCCAATAGGGCAGGTATCCTGGTGGAAGTCTGTTATAGTCTGTTATAGACTCCCACCAGGATAAAGAGGCAGATTAAATACTCTGTAGGCAGCTGGGAGAAGTCTCACTATCACCAGCCTTTGTTCTTGTGGAAGACTTCAACTTTCCAGATGTTTGCTGGAAATACAACACAGCAGAGAGGAAACAGTTCTCAGAGTGTGTGGAGGGCAGCTTCCTGACACAGATAGTGAGGGAGCCAGTAGGGAAGGCATCCCACTGGACCTGCTGTTTGCAAACAGGGAAGGACTGGTGGGTGATGCTGGAAGCTGTCTTGGGCATCACAATCACAAAATGAGTTTTTGATTCTTGGAGAAGTAAGGAGGGAATGCCAGCAGAACTGCCACCCTGGACTTCTGGGGGGTAGACTTCGGCCTGTTTTGGAGACTGATGGAGTCCCTCGGGAAGCAATCCTAAGGGGCAAAGGAGTCCGGGAAGGCTGGATGTGCTTTAAGAAGGAAATCCCAAAGACTCAGGTCAGGCCTACATGCTAAAAGACAAGCCAGCGAGCAAGAAGATCAGGCTGGCTGAACAGAGAGCTTTGGTTGGAACTCAGGAGAGAAGGAAGAAAGGGCAGACAACCCAAGAGTACTACAATGATGTCGTAAGGTTATGCAGGGAGAAAGTTAGAAGGACCAAAGCCCAACTAGAACTTAATTGTCGCAGCCACGCGCTAATCCTGGCTCTCGTCCGCGGCTAGCTCCGCGCGNTTTAGGGAGGGAACATACATACATACAACCAATGGCAATAACTGATAATAACTGACATCAGGGAGAACTAATGGAATAACAGGGAATAGAGAACTTTCTGGAGATAGGGGAAGGGTTCAAGGGAGATGGACATGGGCTACAGGAGGGGTTTGGGTGATAGGCAGGGAAGGCACTGGAACAAGGGGAGGGACCCCGGGTGATGGATAGGGAGGTAAGGGAGGGGAATAACCGTGAAAGGGAATCTGGGGAAGGACTGGGACTTGGGACTCACCACCCGAGGGGGAGGGGGGGGGGGTTAAACCATCTTTATAAAATTAAGAAAAAACAACAAAACTGCACCACAACACTTACTTTGCCTACTGCCATGAAGGACAACAAAAAAAAATGTTCCTGCAAATACATCAGCAACAACAGGAGGTCTGAGGAGAATCTTCATCCTTGACTGAGTGAAAGGGTAGAGACATGGTGACAAAGGATAAGGCTCAGGCACTTAATGCCTTCTTTGCCTCAGTCTTTATTAGTAAGACCAATTGTTCTCAGGGTATCCATGCCCTGAGGTGGAAGACAGAGACAGGGACTAGAAGGAAACCCCTAAAATCCAAGGGGAAATGGTTAGTGACCTGCTATACCACTTAGACACACGCAAGTCTGTGGGCCTGGGTGGGATCCACCCAGAGGTACCATGGGAGATGACAGAAGGGCTCACTGAGCCACTTTCAGTCAATTGCCAGCAGTCCTGGCTGATGAGGAGGTCCCAGTTGACTGAAAATCAGCAAATGTGATGTCCATCTATAAAGAGAGCCAGAAGGGGGATCTGGGGAACTAGAAGCCTGTCAACCCAACCCTGGTGCTGTGAAAAGTCATTGTGCAGATCATCCTGAGTCCCATCAGGTAGCACAGGCAGCACTACCAGGGGATCAGGGTCAGCCAGCATGAGTTTGTGAAAGGCAGGTCCTGCTTGACCAAGCTGATCTCTTCCTATGTCAAGGTGACCTGCTTAGTGGATGAGTGAAAAGCTGTGGATGTTGTCCACCTGAACTTCAATAAAACGATTGACACTGTTTCCCACAGCATTCTCCTGGGGAAACTGGCTGCTCATGGCTCAGATGAGTGCACTGTTCACTACGTAGAAAATCAGCTGGATGCCCAGGTCCAGAGAGTGGTGGTGCCTGGAGTTAGATCCAGCTGGTGGCCGGCTCCAGTGGAGATTGCCAGAGCTCAGTATCGGGCCTGGTCCTGTTCATTATCTTTATCAATCTGGCAAGGAGATCAAGGGAGCTGGGGCTGGTTAGCCTGGAGAAAAGGAGGTTGAGGGGAAACCTTATCTCTGTCTACAACTGCCTGAAAGGAGGTTGTGTCAAGTTGTGTTGGTCTCTTCTCCCAAGTAACAAGCAAGATGATGAAGGGAAATGACCTCAAGTTGCATCAGGGAGGATTTTTTTCCCCCTGAAAGGGTAGTCAAACACTGGAACAGGCTGTCCAGGGATGAGTCCCCATCCCTAAAGATATTTAAAAGACGTGTAGATGTGGCACTTAGTTTAGTGGTGGACTTGGCAACACTGGTTGAATGGTTGGACTCAATGATCTTAAAGGTCTTTTCCAACCTAAGCAATTTGATGATTCTCTGATTCTATGAATTTGGGGGGTGAGGGGACAGACACTCAGTGACAAGCCACAGGGAACCACTGACGCTCGGGACTCACCAATGTTGGGGTGTTTGGAGCTGAGCACAGCAGTGCTTTGCCCCCGGCTGTGTCTGGCTGCTGACCAGGAGTGGAGCAAGGGGTGTCTGCAGTTCTCTTGCCTCTGGAGCTGCAGACAGCTTGGTGGCGTGTGTTTGTCACTGCGGGACTGCTGGGGATGCTCTCCTGTGTTGTGCAGGCAGGGGGCCCCCCTGCTCCAGCATGCTTGGAGCCAGGCTCACCATGAGCATCGCAGTGTTATGGGAGAGCAGGCTCCCTGCTGGGCTCCATCTGCTGCTTCTCCCCTGCCTGAAAGCTTTCTCTTCTCCCTTTGCTTTCTCGGACGAAGAAGCTCCCTCTGTACCTGGAAGCTGGCTGAGTGAAATGCCCATCGGTAGCATTTCATCTCTCTGACATCCCAGCAAGCAGAGTGTAGACCACAGCAGAGCACAGCCATGGGTTGCAAAGTGGGCCTGGGAAGCCTCGTGCTAGGCAGAGAGGGTACAACTTCTCATTCAAGGTTCCAGCCCTGCATATGGGGTTGCTGGTGCTGCTGCTCCCAGGTGTCACTACCAGGACTGCTCTACCAGGGCCACTTTCCCTTCTCCTGCCAGTCTCCCAGCAGCAGGTTCTGGGCTCAGGAAAATGTGTCAGGAAAGAGATTAGAGCCTCATTCAACACAGCACAGGTTCATTCAAGTGGCTGAATTATAGGCCTTGAACAGTAGCTCCCTGGATGCAAATATCCAGGATAAACATGGCTCTTTCACTCCTCTCCTCTGCTCTGGCACATCCCCACTCTGTTTGCAGAGAGACTTCCTTGGGTCTGCAAGGATCCCACTGCAGCAGCCTCTCCTGGGCTGGTGCCAGCAGCCTGTCAGGACATCAGGGAAATGCTGCCCTGCATGGGAATCCAGCTGTTCTGGCACTGTGCTCTTACCTGTCCTGCTCTCCCTTGGTGATGCCCCAAGTCCGTAACCCCTCCCTGCTTCCCTAGGAGTGGTGGCTGTCTGTGTCTGGCTCCAGCATAGCCACTTGCTCTGTTGGAGCTTCTCACTCTCTCTGTGGTGATCGCTTCCCTAAGGAGGAGGGATGAGCAGAGGGATGCACTCAGACAGGCTGATTTTAGCTCTCCTGTCATCCTAGCAGACAGGGGCTTGGATCTACAGCTGATGGTGGCATGCTCTGCTGTGCCTGGCAGTCACATGCAGTGAGTGGCCTCATGGAAGTCCTTAGTCAAGTCAGCAGGAGGCTGAGCTCTCTCTTCTCCCAGCCCCCTGTAGTGCCCCCATTTCTGAGCACTGTTCAACAAGGTGCACCACGTTAATCACAGCAGTTACTCACCTGGTGTAAGTGAATGCTGAGATGTGCACTGCATAGCCCTGAGCTTCATCTGCTCAGGATAATGCTGGAGCACCTGGAAGTCCCCAGAGGGGCCATGGCATTAGCTAGATGTGTTCTTGCCTTACCTGTGGCTCCCTGCTAGGAGTCACTGAGGAGGAGATAGCAAGCAAAGGCATGTTTCACAGGGGCATGGTGTTCTGTAGGCCCAAGAGGCTGCCTCTAGGGTGAAGACACCAGCAGAATCATGAAGGGAAGTTGTTTGCTCCTGGTCGGCGCTGTTGTTTGCTTTGCTGTACCCTCTGTGCAAGCCACGAAGTGGCTGGATAGCTCACTGTCACTCGTGGTGGGAAGATGCCTTCTTCCTTGTCTCACACCAAGAATCACCCCGTCTCGTTCTGTTCCTGTCTTACAGCAACCACGGCCGATCGGTTCTACAGGATAGACCGTGCACAGGTGAGTGCAGCCTCATCCTGCACCAGCATCCCCCGAGGAAGGTGCTTGGGTGTCCTCACAGACCAACAGGCAGGCATAGCCTTGGGGCCACACCGGTCTCATACCACTGCCCTGCCCTTTGGCATCCCCTAAAAGGATGGCATGACAAGCCTAGCCATGGCCCAGGCTCAGCACCTCCAGGTTTCTGGAGAAAAGGGAGGAAGCCTGGGTGGTAGCACAGAGCATTGGGTTGAAAGGTGCCTGCAGGGCCCTCCAGTGCAGCGGGTAAGGAATAGCAAACATAGCAAGACTGGCGAGGAGACCCGCCAGCTGGGGTCATCTTCACCAGTATTAGATGCTTTCCCTAATGATCTGGAGAAGGCATGGAGATAAGGTTTACAAGTTTGCTAAGGTGGCAGGAGGTAGGAGGCCTGAAAAGAACAAGGAGATGCAAAGACTCCCAGGCACAAGACTGTTCAATTGCTCTGCTGAGCAAATGGGTGGGCAACAAACCCACCCATTGGGATATGAGGGGATGGAGTTTTGCAGAAGTAGGTCTTGCTTCTGAGGAAGTATGTCCTGACTTGTGTCTTTCAGGAGCACCTCAACTATGTGACAGAGATCTCTCAGGATGAGCTCTATGTGCTGGACCCAGAGCTAGTGGTCACTCAGACTGTGAGCACTTCTCCTGCCATGCCTGACCTTGTGGACTCATCTGCCACACCCCCTGGGCACCATTTTGCATTCCCCTCCTCTTCCTCCTCTCCACCCTCCTCTCCTGCCCCCAGGTGAGTCTGGAATGGGGGTGCTGGGCCTCAGGAAGACTGAGGGATGAGTGATGGGAGAGCTAGGGTTGGCTTCACAGCATTGATCCCTGGGCCAGATTACAGGGGAGCTCCCTGGCAGTAAGCAGGAATTCAGTGTTGAGTTAGACCAAGGGATGAGATGCCATCCTCCTTTCCTTGTTCCTCTGCCAGCGCTGCCTTAAGCAGTGGAGCATCAGCAGGTGGCTCAGCCGTGGGGTCAAGCTCCAGCACCTGGCACATGGGGCAAAGGATATGGGTGTCTTTCAGCCCAGCTAAGGGCAGTGTCGAGTATGGATGAGCAATGGTGCTAGGAGCAGCAGTAGAAATGGGAGTGGGGATGGGGAAGAGCCCAGATCAGGCAAGAAGGAGTGCCACAGGAAGGTTTCTCCATCCTTCTAATGGTGGCATGCCCATTAGGGCCATCTGCTGCTAGGACTGGCAGGGTTAGTTACACGTTTTCTTCTTCCCTTCCAGCACTGAGCCAGAGCACTCTCTCCCACAAAAAGGTGAGTCGAGTTCCACCCCTGGTTGTACCCCCTCTCAGGCTGCACTGTTTTGTTTTCCTGCCTCGTGTTTTTTTTGGCCTATCCTTTAACTGGTGAGCAGGCAGGGGCCCTGTTGCTCCATGTGTCCTGAAACATGGAGCCCTGAGGGCAGGTGACCCAGAGGTGAGCACAAGAGACCTGACAGTGATTTGTGGAGTGGCCCAGCCAGGCACCTTCCCGGCTCCACCATGTGGGAAATGATGTGGCAAAGGGTTAATCCCCCACCTGCAGAGCTCAGCTCTGTGGACTGGGTTGAGAGGCTGTCTCTGCCTCTCCCTGGGGAGGTGGGAACACTAGATCAGGGGCCTCACCAAGATGAACAAATGGAAGGAGTTTCCTGAAGCTTGACCGGAGCCTGGAAGTGTGAGTGAGTCATTGGCAAGAGGCATCTTGGCTGCTGGCTGATGCCCAGGAGACCTGCTCCCCACTTCCATCACAAGTTATCCTGCCCAAGGGCAGACGCTACTCCCCCTGCACATGCACCTCCCTGGGGCTGAGGTGTGGCTGCACCCCTAGCTATGTGGTGTCTCCTTCTTTCTCCTTGGCTTGTTCTTTAGATTCCTGAAGGTGGAGGAGCCATGTAAATGCAATCTGACCAAGGGGTTAATGCCTAGAGGAGCTTGTGCTCCTGCTCCACACCTCTGGTGCCCAACTCTTGTCTCCGGGATTAGATAAGCAGTGTTATAGATTGATTTTCTGACCCTGATGCATCTCTCTTTGCAGATGACCTTTTGATAGAAGCTGCCAAGAGCGGCGACTTCAGCAAGGTAGGTGCTTGAGCAGCCAAAGCTGGCTCCTAGGCTGGTGTGCCCCTTGGGCTAAGGGAAGCCCTGCCAGCCATGCTCCACAGTTGCCCTGGAGCAGCACCTGTCAAAGGCCTTCCTTCAGGAGTGGTGGCTGGAAACCAGGCAGGATTTGGCAAGAAGCCCTGGTTCCTCTCCTGGGGGACATGAAGGGAAGGGACTTGGTAGCATGGCTGAGCTGGACAAAGCTCCCCACCAGCCCCAAGTATCCACACAACCTGTCAGGCACTTCAGGCACATAATGCTGGGGCTTGGGGCTTGGGGCTTAGAGCTGGGAAATGCAACTCATCCTGAGCAATCTGACAATCCTGTAGTTCCAAGAGCTGCACCAAGCTGGAAGAGACCTGATGGTGCGAGACTCCTCAGGCCAGACTGTCCTCCACCATGCTGTCAAATCTGCAAGCAAGGACATCGTCAAATACATCATCGAGAATGGTGAGCTGGAGCCAGAGTGCCACTCTTAGCAATGGAGCCTGGCAGCCAAAAAAGATCAACCCTCTGCTCAGAGGGAATGCTCCTAGGCTTAGATCCCTTCCCTCTGGGTTTGCTACATCATCGTTCTGGTGTCTGGGCTTTTCGTGGCATCTGTCTGTCAGAACTGGGGCATCCTCATGGCTGTTGCTGCATCCTGGCAGAGACCAGCATGTCTCTGGGAAACATTTCTCAGTGTCCTGCTTCTGCTTTCAGGGCAGCTGACCTGTTGTTTTTGGCAGTTCCCACTGAAATACAGACCGCTTTATTTTTATTTAGATATTTATCTGTAGCGAGTCCACAACCAATTCTTCTTTCCTGGGATCAGCTGGGCTTAGATGCCATTGCTGACCTGAGTTCTTTGGCGACAGGACTTTTGCGGGCAGCATGAAAATAGCAGCCCCTGTGGAACGATGCAGACTGTGACCAGGGAGTAGACAGGTCTGTCTCTGCCCTGGAGCTGGGTCTCACTCACCTGCACTCTTTCTTTCCACAGCTCCTTCAGAAATCCTTGATGCCACAGAGGAGGAGAAGTAAGTTGCTGCCTGACTTGCATTACCTGTTGGCCAGACCCTCTGCGAAGTGACCAGTCACAGGGACACTTCAGCTGCCCTTGCTATAATTGCCAGCCATGATTCCCAGTCCATTTGGGACAGACTGCCCCTGAGTAGCACCCCCTCCTCTGCCAGGGCTGCCTGGACAAATACATAACTCACCATCAGCTCCCACTGCCACTGAATTGCTGTCCCTCGCTGCCACCTGCATGTGCTGCTTGTCCTTGTTCAGGGGGACATCTCACATCTCCCGCTTTCTCCTCCTCAGCGGTGAAACCAGCTTGCACCAGGCTGCAGCCTTACGCCAGCGCACTATCTGCCACTACATCGTGGAGGCCGGGGCTTCGCTCATGAAGACAGACCTGCAGGTGACAGCGGGAGCAGTGGCAGTGGGGCTTTCTGGGGCAACCAGAGGGCTGGCAAGGAGCAGAGCTAGCAGGAGAGCAGAGCAGGGCTGCTTTGGGTGGGGTGTTTGCCAGTCAGAGAGGAGCTGACATGGAGCATCGCTGCTTGCCCCGTAGAGCCCAGCTGCAGAGGGGTTAAATCCCTCTTCTCCTGACGCTTCTCTCCCTGTTGTTTTATTAAATTAGAAGCAAGGGGCTGGAATGTCTCATCCCTGTCTCCCGCTTCCCACCCTCAGGGGTCAGAGCAAGGACATTCTCCCTGAAAGCTCCCTCCCAGCTGCAGGACTCCCCCTGCTCTCCCCCACAGGCAGATGGGGGATCTGGGAGCTCCTCTTGGCGGGTGAAGCTGGCCTGCGGGGAGCCGGAGCAGGCAGTGGCAGCACATTCCCTCACATGCCGAGTTAATTGAGCTGTGCCTTAGTGTCAGGGAATTGTGCCAGCCCTGGTAGAGGAGCTGCAAAAGGGGCAGGCTTGGGGCCATATTTTGATACAGGAGGTTCCTGGGGCTGGCATATGGCAGAGAGGATGTGGTCAGATCTGTCTGGTGGATGCTTGTAGTGACGGGCTGTTGCAGAGGTGATGTAGAACAAGCCAAGAAGGTGCAATCTGTGGGTCTGGGACACTGGGTAGGAGCCCAGTTGATGGGTGGTGGTGCTGGTGGAGCTTGGGGTTCAGTTTAGGCAATGCACATCCCTGTTTGCCAGCTGTACAGATAATCTTGGGCTCCCCACCCCTCTTCCTTGGTCCTGTCTAAGGCTTAGGCCTTGCACAGTGCCCAGAGTGGGGCTGGCCTGATTGGAGACTCAGCTGGCAGAGGCAAGAGGAGAGGACAGTTCGAGGGGCATGGCTCCTCTCTGTCCCCAGCCCCTCCTTTGCCTGAAGGAGGGGAACAGCCCCCAGCCTGCCAGCACAAAAGGGAGCCTTGCTCAGACATGTGCCTCCCCCAGGGAATGGGTTTGCACGTGCCTGTGCAAACGCGTGTCTGGTTTGTGGCTGCCTGGGGACCCCTCTGTGCTGCTGCACTGACCTTTGGTGGGCTCCAGCTCACAGCCTGCCTGCACAGGCAGGATCCACCTCATTAGAAACCCCAGCGGCAGACCTGTAGCATGGGTTTGGAGCAGATGGATCCCGCTCCTTGCAGTGGTGAGGGAGGCTGAGCCTTATCAGTTGGCGTGCCTCAGCCCAGCCGGGCAGGGAGGCCCTGGCAGCTCCGATTTCAGGCTGCAGGCAGGCAGTGATGCAGAGGGGCTTCTGCAGGGGAACAGGAAAGAAGCTCAATTCCTCCTCTGTTAAATGAGTGATTGCATTCAGGGGATGTGGGGAGGAGGCCCTCAAGGACAGCCAGCACCAAAGCACAGAGTGGTCTCCGTCCCCTGATGGTGTGGCTGCTGGGAGGTGTGTGTGGGACCACGGGGTGTGCCCAGTCTTGGGATGCACATGCCAAGGAGATTTCTTGGTGCATGATACCTCTCTGCCCACACGGGTGGGCTTTTGTGCACAGCCACATCCAGGCCCAGCGGAGGGCTCTGCATGTCTGACCATTGTTCCTGATGGAGAAATATGGCTGCGGGCTGCTCTGGAGGCCCCGGCACGCTGCTGCAGCTGCCTGTACCCTGCTGTGCACCATGGGATGAGCCAGACAGGACGGGTATCCCTTCCAGGGCTGGTTTTCAATGGCAGCGGCAGGGTGCCAGGTTTCTGTGCCCTTTCTCAGTGGCACAGCAGAGCCTGGGCACTTGGAGAGGAGCAGCAAGGAGCAGGGGGAGGGAAGGGAGAGAGGAGACAGAGCTGGGAGCTGTTAACAGATTTGCTTTTTATGGAGTGCGGGAGTTCATTAGTGGACACAATCCAGATGGCTGCAATAAGCTGGTGAAATGTGATCCTCCTCCGGGAGCTGGAGCGTTAGCCAGGCTGTGAGAGGGAAGGGGGGTTGGTATTCCTGGGCATTCCCCAGACATACCCCTCATTCCGCACCCTTTCCCGCCTGCCTCCCCAGCACAGGGGAAGAGCAGGTCATGGGGACCAGCTTCTGTCTCCTCTTGGGTGACTTGTGATGCCTAGGGTCAGTCATGTCCTAGCCCATGCCTAGAGCTGATGGCCCTTCAGGGGACAGCTTCCAGGCCTGCAGTAGTCAAGCTCCTCAGGAGCACGTTTTTATTCCTGGTGAGCACATGGGCATTTGGCTGCTGTCTGCCTCAGGGTTTGGCTGCAGGTTCTGCTGGACCCAGCCACATGGGGGAATGGGGATGCCTTTGGCTGCCAAAGCAGCATGCAGGCAGTGTTTGGCACTCTTGACTTCTTGCCTCCCCTGCGCAGGGAGACACCCCGAAGCACCGTGCTGAGAAAGCCAATGACCCCGACTTAGCTGCCTACCTCGAGAACCGGCAGCACTACCAGATGATCCAGCGGGAGGACCAGGAGACAGCTGTGTAGTGCTTGGTGTGCCTTAGCCCAAGCCAGCTCATGCAGGATGAGAAGAGGACAATGCCAACTGGCAGAGCTGTGTCTGGCCCAACTCTCCCCAGATGTCAGCCTGGTCCCTGGACATGGATACAGCAGAGCTCTGCCCCAGGCTGGGCTGGGACTCCATTTATGAGGACAATGGGTATTTCAGACTTGAAGCCTGATTCTTTTTGTGTCCACCCCTTCACCTCTCAATCACCACATTCCCTGCTCTAGATGGGCTCTATCCCCCAGCCATGTGGGGGCAGGCCAGACTGAAGCCCCCAGTCACCCTCGTTCATGGCCCTCCACAGGCTCCTACCTATGATCCTTGTGGGATATCGTTGCTCAGCCCCTCTCTCTGCTGGCAGTGCCCCTCTTTAGGTGCTTGGCTAGGTTTGTGTCCTGTTTCTCCTCTCCAGTCTGGCACAGCTGTGGGAGGCACAGGCTGCATGGACAGACAGCAGAGGCTGTGAGCCTCCAAAGGAAGCACCACAACTTACTGGCCCTGCCTTTTCCTCCCTTCTGGGGCTGCACCAGGTCTGTGTGTTGCCCTACCCAGAGCCTTCTGCAGCAGGAGGGAAGTCACTTGTGCACTTGGCCTTTCCTCTGAGCATCTGGGACTGGTGCAACTGGAAGTAGGGCAGCAGGTGCCCTCCTGACGGGCCTTTAGTGCTCAGTCAGCAGTCTGACTTGGAGCTGGGATGGCATGGAGGAAGGCTACCAGGCCTTCCCACCACACTTCCCTCCGTGGGGCTGGGTGGGACAGTTTGCACACCCACTCTGTGCTGGGCATCTCTGTGTGAGCCCAGTGCAGGGTGGTGGAGAGCTGCACTCAGCTGGGGCAGTGGCAGCAGTGAAGCTGGTTATATTTCCCAAAGGCTGACTTGGATTCAGCTGCCCTCCCTGCTTCAGTTTCCCCCTCAATGCTAGACTTTGCAGGGGGCTGGATGGGCAGTGCTGGGGGCAGTGCTGCTCTCAGGGATCCCCCATCCAGGTTGGGATGCCCCCCAAACTGGCAACATGCATCCTCTTAGTATGACTCCTGCTATTCCCCAAACTGGGCACAAGGCTTTGCAGGGAAAACTTGAGAGCTCACCCAGCCAAGACACACCTGGGCAGACCACCAGCTCACCCTCTCCAGTTTTAGCAGAAGGAGAGATTTGGATTCACAGGAACCATCGGCCCTGAGTCATGCCTGAAATGGGATGGAATTTCACCTGCCACCTGCCATGGGGCATGCGGCAGCACAACCCGTCTCCCCTGCGAATGCTGTGAGTGCTTGATGCGGAGACATCAAGCCAGGCCTTCAGCAAGGCTTTTTCAGAACTGAGTCTCTGAGACCAGGAGGTGCCCACAGAGGAGGAAAACTGATAGTTCTGAGCCTAGCAGACCTGCTTGGCACTTTTGGGTGGGCAGTTTGCAGCTTGGCTCCAGGAGAGGATGCTGCTGCTGCCATGTGTGGTCTGTGCAGTCCCTCTGCACTCACGCCCAGCTGTGCCCAGTGCGCAGTGCTGGGTGGCACCGTATGAATCCCTCCTACTACCAAGAAAAGGGTATGAGGATACTCCAGGGAACCAGAATACCCTTCAGACTTTTTGGCCAGGGGCAGGGTTCCCTTGAAGGATGGGGAATGCTGTACTGGGGAACAGAGGTGCAGGGCCTCTGTGCCTTGTGCAGGGTGCCCGGAGGGCCAGTGCCAGTATTGGCAATTACTAATGATAGCATCCTAATGCAGTGAGAGCTGGGACACTCCAGCAGTGCCTGGAGTTACCGGCACTGCTGGCAGGCCACTGACAGACAAGACACTGTCATCTTCTCAGAGGTCCACTGCTGCCCCAGACGGGATGCCCAACTTGGCCCAGATGCATTTAGAGCCTGTTTCCCCCTTTCTCTCTTACAGTTTTTGTACAGGTAGTTGAGAGACACACTGTCCCCCTCCCTGTCTGGCCCCTCCGTGCATGCGTGAGCTGAGTTGCTGTGCAATTCCAAGCCTGCTTATATTTTGGTGAAGAAGGAGGGGGTGTTGGTCACCCTGCCTGCTGAGAGCAGGGGTTCTGTGCAATACCTGGGTCTGTGTTTCTTAGATGCTGTTGTAGGATTGTATTTTTGTAACTATGTGAGGGTGCTGGCTCCAGCAGGCCCAGGGCCTGGCACGAGCCTGTGTTCCCATTGCTTTTCAACTTTGACTGTTTGGATGTTGTTGTTTCTAGCCGTTGTAATAAAGAGATTGATGTTTTAGTTCCTGTCTCCTGCTGCATCTGCAAGATTGCAGCGGGCACTGCACAACAGATGCCCTGCATGGCACAAACAAGGTTGGATCCCAAGGCCTCTGCCTTCATCCAAACTTGGGGGTACTTTTGGGAGTTCCCTGCTGGCCCATGTCCTTGTTCTCTTCCCAGCACAGCATCCTTCTGGGACTGTTGCTAGATATGGGGTCCTTGTCCTGAGGGACCTTCTCCCCCATTCTGTGTCATACATCAGTGCTCCGTGTAATGTGGGAAAGGGAGAAAGTGCACTGCCTTCCCAAGTGATCCAGAAGGCCTTGGAAGTGTGAGTCAGGAGCTGGCAGCTTGTTATTCCTCCTTGGGGTAAAGGCGGCAGCCCCAGCGGCTGCCACAGCTGTCAGTGGATATTACAGCAGCATCCAGCCTCCAGTTTCAAAATATCTGTTGGCCTTTTTTTGTGGTGAGCTGTCCCCAGCCATGCTGCTCTGCAGGAGATGAGCCTGCCAGGGGCTCTTTCTATTCATTCCCAGCTCCAGCAGGGAGTCTTGAGCTTCTGCCTCTTGAGCACTGAGGGCAGGCATTATCTCTGCCGCTCTGATAGAAGGACCACTCTCTGATTACAAAAGCAGAGGATTAGGGACATTTCTGCTTCCAGCCTCAGACTCATAAGCATGACTGTGGCCAACACACTTCTCTCCTGTGGAGTTTCCTTTGAAAAAAGAGGTAATCGCAGTGGCTGAGGGCATGCTGGTGATGGAGCTGGTGGGTGATGAGGAGCTATACGCATACCTTAAACTCGGATTTCTGAGGGCAGTTTGGCAGCCTGCCTGGCGCTCCCGCCAGCCCCTCTCTACCTGGAGAAGCAGCCTCCTTCCCTGCCTGCATTGTCCCTTCCACCCCCACTGTGCCTCTCTTTCATGATCTTCAACCTTCAGCTCCGGCCCAGAGCTAACAGTGAGGATCTGTAGCAGGTGTAAGGCACACCAACTTGTCCCGGCCTCCCCAGGGACCAGGTGTACGTGCAACTGGGAGGAGGGGGCCTGCTCTACTTCAGTGCCCAGACCCCAGCATGCTGGCACTTGGCCCACATCTCGGCAGGGAGGGCTGTCAGTAACCGTGGCAGTTAGAGTCTTCCAGCTGCCCCAGTGTCAAATACACAGTGGGGAAGAGAAGCAGTCCCACTATGTGATCACTCTGATGCGGAGTGTTGGGAAAGGGGCGGTGTACCTTTGGGGCAGAGTCCTACCCTTCTCTCCAAAGGGTGTCGGCATCCCCTCCTTCTCCTTTTCAGTCAGGTGCTGGAGGTTCAGAGGTCTGTCTGCCCTCCTTTGGGATGGAAGCACACCTGGGCGTGTAGGTACCAGGTGTATGTGTGCAGGCTGGAGAAAGCCATGTAAACTCAGCCCCAGCTCAGCAGAGCTGGGGTGACAGCAGTTGGCCCTGTTAATGATTACCAGCCACACATCTCAACAAGGATAAGGTTATTCCTCTCCCATGCTTGGCTGTGTCTCTGCACTGGCACTGCCTCAACATCCTCTACCAGTTCCCCAAGGACCAGGCTTTGACCAGAGATGGAAAATGCAGAGCTGACATGCCATAAATTAGCTTGTGACATTTTTAGAGGTAAAAAGCTCGAGTTAACCAACTGCAGGGAAATGCACCTGGGTTGGTCACACTCCCTCTTTTTCGTCCTTTCCTCGGTATGAGGCCCCTTTCTGTAAACACAGCCTTCTGCTGCTTGTTTGAGCTGGGGAAGGAGCCATTTCCCCCATGTCCCTCAGAAAGAGCCCAAGGGGACCAAGCACAGCCACTGCTGAGAGTGCTGTGCACCAATGCATCTCTGCTCTCTCACACAGCCAGGACTTGTCTCCTGGTCCCCTGGAAGGAGTGAAAATTTGCACAGGGCTTCACCATACCTTATGCTGCGGTGCCCTGGGGACTCCAGCGAGATCTTAAGCTCCTGGCTGGAAATAGCTGAAGAGAAGCAGCAGTGCTAGCTCCACACATAGTTCTTTAACAGTTCTACAGACCTTGGTTTGCTCATCATGGTCCCATAATTCAGACATGCAGACCTGATGCATCTCCTTTTTTAACATTGAAGTTTGTCTCAGCAGCTTCCTTCAGCTTTAGTTTAAAGGCCTGGCAATGGGGGGAGGCGATTGGCTTTGCTACCTGCCCAGCTATCAGGATCCACTTCTGCATCCTGAGCTCAAATGTACAGCCTGGCATCTCCAAATCCCTGACCACACAGCAGTACCTATTGCTGTGTGTGCAGCAGGAAGAGGAGCATGTTCCCACATTTGCCAGTTCTTCTCAAAACCTCTGCAGACATTTAAGAAACTGCTGGCAGAGTGGGAACTAAATGTGGCAATCTCTTGGAAAGCGATACCTGGTTTTGAAGCAGCTCATAAAAAACAGTTGCCCCCCCACCCTGCCCTGCAACCCCACCTGTGGCAGCCCTGCTCTCAGCAGACTTCTTTCAGGATAAGAGGTGGAAAAATGGCTCCATTCCCCACCACAGCCCCAGTTTTCTGGCATGACACACTCCTTTCTGGCTGCTAACTCCTAAAGGGAATTGACTTGGCTGCTGCTTTGTTCATGTCCCAAGAAAAGGTGGTGGATGGGGGGAAGGGAGCAGTCACATCCGCAAGGTCCTTTTCACCCCCCACCAGCAGTCTGATACCACTGCTTGGTCCAAGGAGAAGGGCTGCCACACGGCTGAGCTGGGGACAGGCAGGTGGGTCACAAGGGGTGGAACTGGGGAGACGCTTGGGGCAGCATGTAAGTGATGTGCTGCTCTGGGTGCTGAGCAAGTAACCCTTTCCTGGTAACTTCCCATGAGGGGCAGAGCAAGCAGAGAAGGGTGAAAAGGGCAGAGATCATGAAAAGTCGTCCACTGACGCTAGTGGCCTTGATGGAGAAGGAGGCATCCACGGAGCTGATGGAGACACGCGGTGGTTCCCTTCACTCCACCGAGCCCCAGGGGTGCCCCCGGGGCCAGCTTCCAGCGGAACTCAGAGCAGCAGCCCCCAGGGGAGACCCTGCCCAGCTGTTCAGCTGATCACCCTTCGGCCACTCGGTGATGTTGGGGTGCGTGGTCAGCTGAAGCCGCACAGCTTCCCTGGTACCGCGCCGCGGGTGCGGATTGGAGAGCACTGCAGGAAGATGAGAGGGGACAAGGGACAGGGGCCGTGCCCCGCGGGACCTGACG
>WEIT01022948.1:0-15362 GCA_013389985.1 Dryoscopus gambensis | reverse complement strand
TTGAAATGAAAAAATAGATAACATCTCATCTCGTCTGAATTATAGCATCTGATCTGCAACTGAAATCCTTTGACTCAAAAAGATTTAAAACAAAAACTAATACCTAGTCTTTCACCATGACAGCAAGATACTCCTTCTGTTCCATTAAGTGCATCTAATTGCAGTCCAAGGCTGCACAGGCTTCTTCATCAATATATAATTTGTTTTTCAAAGCACTCTGAAGAGAAAGAGAATGAGTCAGAGAAGACCAAAAAAGATGCTGATTGATCCTCAAATCAGTATGTTTTAATGTTCACTTAGAAGAGGGAGTTTGAAGGCAGATACTGCATAATAAATACTTCCTTTCTTGCTTCTTTTTCTAGAGAATTACCTGATCTGACTCAGAGCAGCACCAATAAAAAGAAAGGTGAAACAAACAAACAAAAATGTAACTGTTTAACGTATTTCTTACACAGTTTGGAAATAGTTCATTTAAAAAAACCCAAACCTTTTATCTTTGACAGGAACAGAAATATAGGGCAATTCCAGACCTCAACCTGAAGGGGACAAATAAAAGTAATAAAAAGAAGGGGTAAGAAAAAGTTAACAGCAATAATCACAGTACTAACCTCTCCTTCAATGATATTAACTCAAAGCGTAAACCATCCCAGTTTGTTCTCACCTTCAAGTATCTCCTTTATTGGAGGATTTATTGTTTCAACTGTTCTATTAGAAATGCTTTGAGGGAAACTGCCCTCAAAACTATTTACTTACACTTTATCTATACTGCAGTTAAATCAGTACACAAAACAGTGCCCATGGAACACTGGAGAAATTCCTGGTTTAACTCTGAATTAGCTATTATTGATACTACCCTTACCTTAAATACATAGAACTGAGAAGGGCTGATTTCGACAAAATTGTCTGCCTCAGTAAGTTTCCTCTAAACTTCTACATTATTTCTCATTATCTTAAAGGAAGAAAGACTTTTTTTCATATTGAACTTGCCATTCAGGAACTGATCCAAACATCTAGTTTATCTCCCTGCTTGCAACAGCAGGAAACAGTGAACATGCCAAAAGACTGCAAGAATCTCAAACAAAGAAAGCATTATAGACGGCATGAATCTCATTCTAATCTCTCAGACTGGTTTAAACTCAGAAATGTGGACCTTCGTTTATCTGACAGTTGTGATTTATCTCCAGTTATGATTACCCCAAGAAAATTATTACTACTGTATATACTCAATACTTTGAAGTATGATTATACTTTTTAATATAGCCATATATAGGTCTCAGTTTCTTGTGTCAGCATTAAATTAACCATTATTTGGATTTCTTGTGACAGTGAGCTCCATTGTTCGTAGAGATATTCACATTACAAAGGTTAACAAAAGGGAGTTAACAGAGAAAATTCATCATAGAGAGAGGAGATAATGCCCTCATCAGGACCTCCTGAATGTTCAGCTGAAGTTCAAAACATTTGAATGGGAATGTTTAGGTAAAATTCTTATTACACTGAACACACAGAATCTGGTTTCCACTAGGTGTTGCATTATATGGTACATCCACATCATGTTACTGAATACTGTGAGCTACATTTCTAAAGTAAGAATAAATGTACTGGCTTAAATGTGATCAGTAGTACATCTTTCACAAAAGGGGCAAAATGAGCATCCAAGTACAAAATTTATTACAGCTTTGTAAAATTGCTTCCAAACATGAAATGCACATGGAGAAGGTTCTGAAATATTGAAGTGATGAAATTCTGGTTGACTGAATAAATAAATGTATAAGGACAGCAAAAGCTGGTGAATTAAATTTCTATTTTTAGTCAAATTCTTTTCTTCTGCTTTCATTTCTACTAACTTCATTCTACAAAAACAACTAAAATCAAATTATTGTCTCTTTAAATATGCAAACTGAAACTAGGGATTAAACTTTTATATAAATTTTTATTTAAAGCTTTGTAAAACCAGAGTTTTCTTCTTATCCAGCAACAACTAAGTTCAAGATCTTCCTGCATTAGGTCTTCTATTGATGTGTTCTTATAATACATCCATATATAACTAAAAATATCACCTGTCTTGCATTTATCCTATAAACTTATTTATTATAGAATGTTCAATCTAGTAATACTTCCCCTTTCTTTTTCAAAAGGACTTCTGCTGGTTCTTGGGGTTTTTCTTGCTAAACCTTTTATTGTTTATACTGTCCTGAAAAATGAAACATATTTGTTCAGTGAACTTCACTGAACATATTTTCATTATATTAAAATATTTTTCTCCAGGTCTCCTCTACCATTTTTGTTTTTGAGTTATAATTTAGAGTTATTTCTAGAGGTGGGCTGTGTATACTGAGTGCTAACATTAGCAATTTTGTGTGTGTCTCCCAGAAATGCTTACAGTCACATACATACTTATAGCACTTACAGAATTAAAACTGTAATGACATGAATTACTAAACTATTGAATAGACATTGTGAATGAAGGTGTTTTACATTTGCAAGATTTTCATTGGATCAGAAGTTAGGTCCAATGGCTGATCTCTGAGCAAAAACTTACTCTGCTTCTGTGTGTGTAAGACAACAAATGTGTGAAGACATCAAATAATTTACTTCCTGTGTTGTAAACATTTTTTATAAAAACACTGAAAAGTAATAAGCATAACTGCCTTACGACCATTAATTATACTAACCTTTACTAGGCTTTGAAGAAACATACCACTGCAGTGTGGTGTCAGTATTTTTCCTTGACTTGTAATTTAAAAAGCACCAGAAGAAAGACCCAAAACTACATCATAGAGATAACCCATTTTATGTTAATTTTTTAAAATAAACCTGAAATTTTAAAAGTTATTAGCTAGCTAGCTTGTGCTCTCGCTGATAATGAGAAGTGAACTCTAGGGAGGTGTGAGGAACTAATTTAATTTTGATTTATGCCTCCACATTGTTTGAGGATTACCAGAGGGGTGGGGGGAGGGGCTGCACACGTGCTGGCAGCCATTTCACGTCTCACATGGAATAGGCAGTCAGTATCCAAGAGGAGGAGAAGAGTGCCAAGATCAATGTGCCCTCTAGAGAGGTTCTCCAAGTGACAGGAAAAAAGTCCCCACCACTGGACTGCAGTTGAACACTCGACTGGCCAATGGTCTTCTGCCAGTGAGCAGACCTTGGGAGGAGCCAGGGGCAATAAAAGTAACTGCATCACAAACTGCAAGGCTCAGCACTTGGTTTGCTGACTCCGCTTCGCTGACTGACCACCTGAGACCACCTCCAAGCCTTGTGCCTAACCTGTGTCCTGCCCTACCACTTCTTCTCCCTTGCCTGCTCCAGCCTTTGCTTGTCCTACCTCCCTGCATTCCTGCCTGACACCCCTACCTGCTTTGTCCCTGCCTACCTTATTCCTGCCTGAGTCATCTGCTTCCAACCCTGCTTTGCCAATCCAGCCCACCACTGCAGTTCTGCTGCAACCCTGTCCAGGATTCTGCACCTCCTGCCCAAGCACCCACTCACCTCATGTCTGGCTGCCCGTCGATGCAGGAGCTGTGCCTTCAAAGCTGCATCGTTCCAACAGCTGTGCAGGCTTCCCCCAGCAGGCAGCGTGCATACATCCCGTGCCGCTTGGATGTCGATGGCTCACTACGAAGTTCTGGTGGTAACACCCACTTTTTCTCTCTCTCTCTCTCTCTCCTCTCTCTTTTTCTCCCCCCTCTATTCTTTTCCTTTTTGTTCCCCCTTTTCCACCTTTTTTATTCTTCTTTAGTAGGGCAACGCAGGTTTTGTTACCAATGAATAGTTCTTAGATATGCTTACCTTGTTTGTACTTGACTTTGTCCTAGAAAAATCTGTTGCAAAAGAACCCTCTGCAGTTTCCCACTGCGGAATGTGACAGTAGGATAATTTTTATATTTCAATGCTGAGAGTACAAAGAGGGCAGAGTTATGATACAGACTGAACAGCCATCTGATGCCAGAATATAAAATTAGTATTTCCAGAGCGGATAGATTCCTTGGATTAGAGGGTGAGGAACAAAAGCCAAAGCCAACTCTCCTACCTTGAGGACAACTTCACAAGTCATTTAGTATTAATCACAGAATCATCAACGTAGATGCTTTCAAGATCATCCAGTCCACCCATTTGCCCAGCACGGTCCCTGTAACCCCTAAACCACTAAACCGTATCACCCAGTGCCAGAGCCAGATGGCACTTGAACACCCCCAGGGATGGTCAGTCTTATGAGTGGACTTTGGGTGAATGGCTTTTGCACTTAAATAAAAATTAATCATCTGGCTAAGAGCTATAAAGTTATAAGAAGCGGTTATAGTGTGAATGGTTAATTAAGGTTAATTTATTAATTCAACCATTGCAGTTTAATTCCAGTTGTTTTGTACCCCCCGTTCATAAGTTAAAGGTTTAATATTTCAGATGTTCAACTGTTAAAAATTCCTAATGAACATGAATTATTGTTTTAATTATTATACCTAATAGGAGTAAATGTGGAACTTTCTAGAAACTGATGAGGTAACCTAAGAGGCGGGAGTTTGATTAGTGATTACTATAAAAGGATGAAACAAGGATTGGCATTGGACGAACAAGGAACCAACCAGGAGACTCTTGACGTTGAGCCAACGAAAACGAGCTAATCAAGATACCCAAGACAGAAAACGAGCCAATTACAGAGACTTTGGTGGGCAGGGGAATGGGCAGACTGAGAGTGGGGCTTTGGGGTATAAAATGAATAACCCTCAGCCTGCAGGCGTGCCTCTGGCCACAGCTGTTCACAGCTAAGCACCCAGCGCTACACTTTGTTTTGTGTTAGGCAGACTGCTGCAGTCGTTTCCAGTCTTCAGTGCTGTAGTTAATTGGTTTAGTGTTAAAATAAATTCTGTAAAAGACCAAGATTCTAAGTCTGTTTCTTACAGTCACTCCACCACCTCCCTGGGTTACCTACTCCAATGCCTGACCAGCCAAACAGTGAAAATATTTTTTCTGGGATCTGATCTGAATCTCCCCTGTCTCAGCTTAAGGCCATTTCCTCTTTTCCCCTCACTGTAGGCACACTAGAGAAGACTGCCACCCATCTCANCAGCCATTCCTCATCAGACATGTTTTCTAGGCCCTTCACCAGTTCTGCTACCCTCCTCTGGACATGGTCCATCACATCAAACTCCTTCTGGAAGTGAGGGGCCCAAAAGAGGAGTACTCTAGAGTACTCAGTACTCTAGGAGCACCCCACTAATGCTGAGTACAGGGGGGATGATCACTTCCCTAGTCCTGCTGGCAACACTACTGCTGTCATTGGCCTTCTTGCCCACCTGGGCACACAATGGCTTGCGTTCACCTACTGTTAACCAGCACACCCAAGTCCTTTTCTGTTGAGCAGCTCTCAAGCCTGTCAACCACAAGCCTGTAGCACTGCCTGGGGCTGCGCAGTCCCATGTGCAGGATCTAGTACTTCACCTCACTTAAACTCGTGCAGTCGTCCCTAGTCCACTGATTTGAGTGTGTCCAGGTCTCTCTGTAGAGCCTTCCTACCCTTGAGCAGAACAACACTCCCACCTAACTCGGTGCTGTGTGCAAATTCACTGAGGTGCCCTCAACCCTCACACCTGGATCATGCTATCATGCCTGTTTTTCCCCTAGTTGCCTCCTTTCTCATGAGTGTGTAGAGCCTTGGACACACTCCAGTGTGTTACAGCTATACACATCTGGGGTTTAATTGATGCTTCCTGAGCAATACAAGGCCTTTCCAAGGGATTCTGAGCCCTGGGGGCCCTGCATACATGTCATGAATATTTCCTTCTTGTAAGAGCTGCTTAGCTAAAAGGTCACCCAACTCTTAGCTGTGGGAACTGTGAGAAGCCAATTTAGTTTTCATTTGTCTCAACCTGGTTGTCAGAGGCATGTAGGGGAGGGAGTGCACACATGCTGCTTGCAGAAGGCAGCTAGGAGGTGGGAGAAGCCTTGTCTCTGGGGAGACTTCACCTGGCAACACCTCACACGAGACAGGCAGTCAGTAGGACGCACTGTACTCCCCAGAGAGGCTTCTCCAATCAGATGGTGGAAGGTCTCCACCAATGGGCAGCAGAGAAAGGTTGGACTGGACCAGTAGTCTCTTGTCAGCAGGCAGACTTTGGGAGGGCCAGGGGGTATAAAAACTAAATGCTGTTAGCTAGCTGGCTGCTGCTCACTTGCTGGTTTGCATGCTCCTTTGGCCTGGCCCTAAGCTATTTTGTTTGTCCCTTTTGCCCTGGCCCCAGCCTGTCTTTTGAGCTGCTGCTTGCCCTCACGCCTGTCCTGCCTCTCTGTGTCCCTGTGTCCAAGCCTTCTTGCCTCTGAGCCAGCCCACCGCTGCGATCCTTGTCGCGAAACTTGTCGCAGCCCTGCCCAGGGTTCTGAACCTCTCACCTGAGTCACCTGCCTCCAACCCTGCCCACCTCCAAGCCAACCTGCCGCCACAATCTTTGCCGTGATGCTGTCCGGGGTCCTGGACCTCCTGCCTGTGAAAAGTACAATTTATAGTGTTGGCTTTCACAGATGCGTTGTGCATTGTAATGTTGGCTTTGTAGGAGCGGTTTTGTTGTTACGTGTATTTTAATATTGGCTCTGTGGGAGTGGTTTTGTTGTTATGAGGGCAGGGAACTGGGTGTTGACTTTCACTGGGACTTGGAGCTATTTTTAACATGAACATTGTGTTGAGGTAGGAGGATTGTTGTAATTGGATAACATCTAACCAATGAGGGAATTGAAACGTCTTGAATGTATCAAAAAGTAACAACTGCCCTTCACGAAGACAACTGCACATGCTCTAGTTCAAAAAGGTTTTTAGTATGAAAAATAGTTTATAAATATGTAATTAGTTGATGCAATACCCAGGGGTATATAAGGGGGGTTTGCTATCTCTAACAGTGTGCCTCTGGCTGTGGCAATGCACCCAGTGCTGTTACCTTTTGCCTTGTTGACTTTGTCCCTTAATGACTCTTTCAATTAAAGAGTGAGTTCTGTTTCTCACATGCCCAAGCACCAACTCACCGCATGTCCAGTCGCCCATCACTGAGGGAGCCATGCCTGTTAAGCTGCCTCTCCAAGAGTTGTGCAGGCTTGTTAGCAGGCAGCTAGCACAACCCCTGTCACGTGGACATTGATGGCACACCCCAGTCCTGCTGGTGGTAATGCCCACTTTTTCTCTCTGTCTCCCCGCTCTGTCCCTCTCTTCCCACTCATTCTGATGCCTCAGGTTTTAACTTTTATACTTTTCAAATCCCATGTTGCCTAGTGTGTAGCTCTGAAGTTTCTTGTAGCTTGTTAGCTGCTCTCTTAGGCCAGACAGATACATAACAAAGCTTCTCCAAGCTTGCTATTCAAGGACACTCAGATTGTCCCAGGCCCAAAAGGTGTAAACTAGGGCCATGAGAGAGATGAAGAAATTGAAGAAATCAAATCATAAGCTAAAGTTTTCATTGGCAAATTTATGCTGATATGCAAATGGACTAAATCTATAAAAGTGTGAAGAACTTGTGACTTGTCATCCATCTTGGGGTCCATTTTGGAAGGAGCCTCTGGCTCTCCAGGGTGTACCTTTGAAGGCCTTTCAAAGAAATACCTACCTTTATTCCCTTACTCCTGTCTAGTCTCTGTTTCTAGGTAGCCACTCAAGGCATCAGTTCCTTTTCCATCTTCCTTTCTTCTTTTCTGTCTTTTCTTCTTTTCCTCTTTAGTTTGGGTAACTCCTTTTTCCTTTTGTTTTTTTTTGTTACCAATAAACGGTTCTCAGAGACAAGGTTTGCCTCTTTCAGCTTAAATTCCTTCCGGACCATCTGATTCTAAAAGAAGTCTTTGCAGTTTCCACCAGCACAACACAACATTTAAATTGGTGGCAGCAGTGGGAGGTCTTGAATGAAAACGTCGTACCTTTTTGAACCTTTTCTGTGTGCTTTGGGGCATTAAAGAAAAAAAGAGGTGTGACCCTCCCTGAAAAGTGGTGCCCGCAATTAATTAACAATGTGTCCTCTCAGAAAGTGGGTTTTTACCCTAAGGGCACTTTGGAACTTTTAAGTGTGGCCCTTTCTGCAAAGCATTTTGCCCCCTTACCTGTAACCGCTGTGGTAATTAAAAGTGTGTCCTCTCAGAAAGTGTTCTCCTTGGGGCAGTTTGGGACTCATCATGGTGTGGCCCTGTTTGGGAAGCATTTTGCCCCCATTGCTGTAATTCTTTGCGTGTAGCTGCCTTGGTAATTTGCGTCCTCTCATGAAGCATTTGGGGCATTTTGGAGAATTTTTACAGTGTGGCCCTTCCTGGGAAGTATGATGCCCTGTCTCTGCAACTAATTCGTTTGGTACCGTAAGGTGTGTCCTCCTGGGGAGCACTATTTGGGGAGCCTGGAAGTATTTATGGTATGACCCTCCTCAAGAAGCTGTTTTGCCCTTTCGTTCACAGTATGCAAGGTGTGACCCTCCCCCCCAAAAAGATACCTTTTGTGTGTTTTTGGGGGTGTTTCAGAAACACAAACAATGAGCACACGTGCTGTAACAGGAGAGAAGAGCAGAGACTCGTCCGCCCCCTTACTTGATTTCCTGGAGACTTTCAGAACCAGACTCTCAGTGTCCAGATCAGAGTGGGCTAGGGATCACTGCCACAGTGTACAAAGTATTATAGACCGGGTCTCGGCTTTGCGGTCGAAAACAAGGTGTAACCCTGAGAAGGAGAAGGCAGCCATGTGTGCAGTGTTGGGGGTGGCTCTGATGGCTGCTATACAAGAGAGGACTGCCCTGCATTGCCAGGATACAATGGCAATTGAGTCCCTGCAAGTGCTGGTGCTGTCCCTGCAGGTCCACATAGACCTGCAGGGAAAGCTAGAGGAAAAAAGAGTGCATAACGACAACTTGCAGCAGGTTTGGGGGGACATTTTGGCATGGCATGCTGCTGGTTCAGAAGCCACCAGTCCTGGAGCCACCTGTCCTGCAGCCACTGTGGCACTCCCCAATGATGTCACAGCCAGAGCTGTTGCTCCCGTGTATTCCAGAAAAGAACTTGCAGCGGCGTGCAGGCTGAAGCTGCTGTCTGCATTTGCCCCTTAATAAAAACCAAATACTCATATGAGAACGATAAGGATCAAGCCCCCCTCATAATGACTAAAGAGGCGCTGTTCACAGCTATGGAGTTAGCTAAACTGAAACGGGAATTCAGTCACCACCTGTTATGAACAGGGCTGGAGTTGGTTGGCTTTCGCATTTGAATAAATGTTGCTAATGTGATAAAAATAAGCTGTTTGCTAATTAAACCGCTAATATCGAGCAATGCCAAGAAAAGTAAGATAGAAACAAGCTGCTTGCTAATTAGCCCGCTGGTATTAAGCAATACGCTGTATCAACTAGGTTAATTGCTAAAAAAAAAGGCAAATCACAATATCCTGTAAAGTAGATAAGGAGGATTGTATGCTTTGGGTAACGACTGCAGAAAGATACCAAGGACAAGTCACGAAGAAGACACAGAGAGAAAGACACCTGGCCTTCATCTTTACGACAACCCCCTGGCAACAGGCCGCGCATACGCAAATAGTGCAGAAACCTGGAACAAGAAGAGTATAAAAGTGGGGAACAAAGGGAACCACCTTTGCGTGCCGTTAGTGGAGCAGGAGACTCCCTGGCCGCCCAGCGCTGTTTTGCTTGCTTGTGCTTGCTTAACAAATTACTTAACTCAGATTGGCTTGTGAGTTACCTTATTCAATTTATAACAGTTAATGTTTATGTGTTGTAAGAATTTATTATACTTCTGGTTGTTAATTTAGGTTTAATTGTTAATCCAATTGTTAATCAGTCCATCTGTTAGTAAGTTTAATTGTTAAAGTCTATAGTTGCAGGTTAAATAGCTAATCAGTTCATTATTAGTGGAATTATTGTTAGAATTTTTATATGCAATGGGGAAAATGTAGAACCTTCTAGAATCTATGATGTAATCTTAATGGGAGTATGTTTAAGAATCTATTAACAAAAGGGGATAAACTAAGAACCACTACTGAATGCCTAACAAGCCAATGAGAAGACCCTAGACAACGACCAGGCAACGAGCCAGTAAGAAGACTCCAGATATCAACAAGCCAATCACAACAACCCTGACGGGCAGGGATAAAGGTGGTCTGTGAGCTGGGTTTAGGGGTGTAAAATGTGTCGTCCTCAGGCTGCAGGTGTGTCTCTAACTGCATCTGTCCTTGGTTAAGCACCCAGCGCTTCCCCTTTGTTTTGTGTATGGCAGGTCACCACAATAAGTCTCTTATTGTCAATTTAATTGGTTTCTTGTTAAATAAATTCTCATTAAAGTTTTATTGTGAGTCTGTTTCGCATGCCACCCCTGTGAAACCAAAACCGAGTATGTGTGGGTTGTCTCTTTTAAGTGGCAGAGATCAGATCTCACTCAGTGAGAAGGAGGCAGAGGGTTGCTGGGGTCCTGGTGTTTTCCTCACCACTGGAGACTGCTGGGCACCTGTTATAAATGGATGATGTGGGTTTAAATTAGTCCCTGCCTTTTTGCCCAGGCCTCTGGCAGTAGGCAGTCAGGTTATTGAGGTGTCCAGCACCCCAAAACCCCACTCTCATTTGCAAGTGCTTTAATAATGGCTGATTTGGTCTATTATAAAATGAATTATTTATTAATAGACCCAAAACTAACAGACATAAGACTTAAAACAGACTATTACTACACAGGGATAAGACAAAAGGGGAATACTAGTATTACACATGGAGTTAAAAGTACCATTAAATTTACAGCAAGCTAATGTTATAAATTAATTATATAAGGTTGGCTTTCGCAATATGTTGTATTAATTATGAATTATATTATGAGTTATAAAGTTGGATATTATGATATTATCCTGTGGAAATATCAAGGGGATAATATGTTAAAAGGTTTAGTGTTGTTGGGGTAGTCTAGTTATACAAGTTGGCTTTATGGGGTGGGGTGATTCGTGTGGTAATGTCAGTTCTATGGGGTTTGCAAGGGGGAACGAGCTGTTGCCAGCCACACTTCGAAAGCACCATCATAAGAGGAATAAGGACTCCAACCAGTAAGAACCCTGATCGCCTCAGCGACAGAAAAGCACAGGCTCCCAGAAGATTGGCAAGGCGGCGCAGCTATGCAAAACCATAGATTAATATGCATCAGGCTGATGCAATTGCAGGGGTATAAAAGGCCAAACATCCATTTTGTGGATGAGCCTCTGGCACAAAGCCACGCTCCCAGTGCTGCCCCATTTTGCTTTGTGAACATTTTATAGTTCTCAATAAAATTTTAGTATCTTATTTCCATACCGGATCTGAGCTGTTTATAACACTAAGAAATAGTGTAACTTAGGATCCAATATTTCTTGCCACCAATTCTTGATGGAGCATACATTGAAAAATCCTTTCTCTCAATTCCCAGAGAAGTAACCTCAAAAGGCCGCCTCCAGACTTAAGAGAAGAAATCTTCTCACACGTGCCCAAAGAGTATGTAAGAAGCTTCTGCCTCTGTGATAATTTGTGTGGTCTTTTATAGACATAAGAACCATGTCTTTCGGTCGCTGATGTTTATTTTCTTTTATCTCTTTCCCCATCTGCTCTCATACCAAGATGCGTACTTGGAGCTTGGGCTCAGACTCTCAGCAGCCTGGAGGTGACCTCCTGCTGGGCTCTCTGACCCCTTCCTCGGCTGTTAATCTGGCCTGTGTTCTCTCTTCCAAATGCCCCAGCCATGAGAGAGGGGTAATGTCCTGCCACAGTGCTGTGGTCTCTGACCCAGAGGGCTGCATGTTGGGCTGGTGGTCTAAATCCCCTGGAAAGAGGTGACTCCCTCACTACAGAAGAGACTACTGACCAGCTACTGCAGACTGTCCATGAAGCAGTCTGTCTCCAAGTCATGTGCAATCGCAACTAGTCCCTTTCCAAGAATCCCCCATGATGTTTACAGCAGGTGCTGAGAGAATGACTCCTCTAATCTGTGGGCTTCCTGACTCTCTAAAACCAGTCAGTATTCAATTGCAAGGCAGGATACATGCTCCAGCCCCCTCAGAAAATGGTGCTGCTGCATTGGAAGGTACCACCTCCTCCCTGCAGCGGATGCCCCTACCTGGAGAAGCAAGGTGTGGACGTGGGGGGACGTCGCCCAGGGATTAATTAATTTTGCGCAAAAATACGGTCCCATAAAAGCAGCTATGAGCAAATGGGAGACTCCTGGCGTGAGGCATACCCATCTCAGCCCAAGGCTACCACCCAGAATCCCCCCCGATCCAATCAAAGGAGATGGAACTGCCTGCTCACCAGGCAGGCTATCTGGGCACAGGGCTGGTGGAAGGGAATCCCAAAAAAGGTGATGGACAGCCTCCCCACTGAACAAATGGAAAAGGTTGTAACAGAATGGCCGGACAAAATGTCCAAGAAGTGTAACCAGAGCCCTAGCACACCCCCCTGATCGACCTGGGTAGGAAAGAGGGTGTGCCAGTAAAACCAAAGCAGGTAAACTGAAAGCCCTGCTTCCCTTAGGTTGGTGAGGGAACAGAGGCTGGATGTATGTTAAGCAACTCACTGATAATGGCCTCAGAGACATTTTATTAACAGCAGATGCCAGACCAAAAAAACAATTACTAACATTCTTAGTTGACACTGAGGCTCAGATACCAGCTCTGACTAAGCAAGATGCTGCCACTGGTGGAGTCGTCCCATCTAAATGGCCCTTGTTTGGGGGTGTCACAATCAGTAGCCAGGGCTGCAGTCAGTCTGATACTACCAGGGGAGGAAACAAGTGCCACAGTTATCCTGGCAACAGGGGAGTGTCCCCTAAGGTTACTGGGACTGGATGTTTTGAGGGGGAGAACGTAGTATAACAACCTGGGGTGACAAAGTGGTTCTTTGGATCCACTAACCACCAAATCAGATCGCTACAGATGCCCCCAAATCTTCCCCCTTCAAAACTCACAAATGTTAAGCCATATCCATTGCCTTTGGGAGCCCAAGAGGGAACAACTCCAGTCCTGGAGGATTTGAAAAAACAAGAAATTGTTATTCTTGTTCATTCACCATTCAACCCCCCAGTGTGGCCAGTGAAAAAACCAAATGGCGAATGGAGACTGACTGTAGATTTTCTCCACCTCAGTGCCAACACAGACCCTTTGACAGCAGCTGTACCTAACATTGCTCAGCTAACACCCACCATCCAAGAGCAGGCACATAGGATCATGGCCACGATTGATATTAAAGAGATGTTTTTTATGGTGCCTTTGCAGCCAGGGGATCAAGACTGCTTTGCCTTTACATGGGGTGTGCAGCAATATACATTTACTAGGCTTGAGGAAGCCTAGGGGTATAAGCATTCACCTACCTTGGCTCTTACCATGCTCTGGCAAAAGAATTGGAAAAAATACTAGTAAGAGAGGGAGTTAAAGTTTATCAGTACATTGATGATGCACTTACTGGAGGGAACCAGAAGGAGGAGGTTGGGACTACTCAAAGTGACATTATCACTCACATGGAAGGTTTAGGGTTAGAGGCCCCTCCAGAGAAAATCTGAACTCCCTCAGAAAAAGTAAATTTTTTAGGAATTCAGTGGAAAGGAGGAATGACATGCATTCCCAAAGATACCCGTTCCAATCTGAAACAAGTTAAAACGCCAGAGACAAAGAAGGAATTGCAGCAAGCCCTGGGAATGCGTGTATTCTGGAGAAAGCATATTCCAGATTTTTCCATTATTGCCCATCCCCTTTTCAATTTGTTACGTAAAGGCAAATGCTGGGAATGGACTCCTCTCCATGAAGAAGCCCTATTAGTGTTCAAAGCTTCAAACCACCAAGCACGGGGTCCTATGCATCCTTCTGACTCTATACAAATTGAATGGGGGTTTGCTCAATGTGGTTTATCAGTGTACCTGTGGCAGAAGGGACCCAAGGGGCCTTCCCAGCCCTTAGGATTCTACTCAAGGAGCTTTAAGGATGCAAAGAAGAGGTATACCATGTGGGAAAAGGGCCTGTTTGTGGTCAGCCTGGCCCTGAGAGAAATGGAGAGCACCATATGGCACGAACCCACAGTACTGGGGGGACTCTTCAAGGTTATAGCCAGTTCTAGAAGAGACACCTCCCCAACAGAGTGGCACAGAGAGCTTCAGTAAGGAAATGGTACGCACAAACAGAACACTACTGTGACATCTTTAAAGTAACAGAAGGGACCATCAAATTACTAATCATTGAGGAAAGGAGCACCTTAGGTCAGGAGGGTGACACACCTCTCTCTCCCACAGTAAAAGTTGCACCACTGTTCTCCCCACACTTGTGAAATGCATGGCTCACTGATGCCTTGTCCAAGTGGGAGGGCAAAGTGTGGAAGTACTGGGCAGTCGCCCTGCAGACAGATACTGAACAACTTGTCACCAAGGGCAAAGGTAGTGCCCAGGTCAGAGAACTAGTGGCTGTGCGGAGTATTTTTAAACACAAATCTCTGTCCTCCTATCCTGTCTACACCTATACTGACTCCTTCGCTGTCTTCATGGGCTGTACCAAATGGCTCCCATTTTGGGAACAGAATGGGTGGGAAGCAAATGGAATTCCAGTTTGGCAAAAGGAAAAGTGGCAGAACATCTTAACATTTGCTTAAAAAGGTGGCTTTGCAGTATTGTGGATAGCTGCCCACCAAACAGGGGATGGCCCAGCTGGCAGATGGAACACCAAAGCAGATGAATTGGCCAGACTTACCCCACTACATCAGGAGCAGTAGTGAAAATTGCGAAGGGCTCCTAGAGTGGCAACATGTGAAATGAAACCACACTGGGACAGAAGACTTAGACCTAGAGGCACATGCCCTAGGTTGGCCTGTCACTAGGGAAAACTGCAGGACATGGATTTCAGCCTGTGAGGAATGTCGAGTCCAACTCAAAAGACATCCCCTAGAAGAGCCTCCACTGCATTTATGAGAAGGACACTGATTATAGGGGGCTTGGCAGGTCAATTATATCGGACCTTTCAAGAGATCAGAAGGAAAACAACATGTATTAGTAAGGGTGAAAATAATTTTGGGACTCACCCAAGCCAGAGCTTTTGCCCGAGCCACAGGGGAAAACACTGTTAAGGCCCTGAAAGAATGGTTTGGGATTTTCTCCAAACCCCAAACTATCCAATCTGACAATGGTACCCACTTTGCAGAGAAAGTGGAACAAAAGTGGGCCACCAAGGTGGGTGTTTCACACACCCTACTATCCCCAGGTAAATGGGATAGCTGAGAGGACAAATGAACTATTGAAAAGGTACCTAAAACCTCAAAAACCCTTAAGAATGGGCAAAATGATTAGGAGAAGCAATGGCACTTCTGAACAAGAGATGGGGGGGTGAATGGTTGTCCCAATGTTATAAATGTTCTGGCTTTCATAGG
>WEIT01022945.1:1080-38200 GCA_013389985.1 Dryoscopus gambensis | reverse complement strand
TGTTGTTGTTTCTTTTTTTGTTTGTATTTTTTTTTCTTTCAAGGCTAATATATTTCCTGATAAAGTTTCTGTTTTTATGAAACATCACTTTTCAAGAAAGAAAGGAAAATTCTGGATCATCTCTCATAAACATCTTCCTAAGACCCCATTCCTTTTGCAGCAGTTCCTTCTTTGTTATCTTCTTGTACCTTCTCCATTCTGAAGCTGCCTGTCTCTAAGCGGCTCCATAGCACACAAGTCGCCTCTCAGATTGCTGTAACAATGTCTCCTTTCTCTCAAGCTGGCTCTGGGCCAGTCCAGCTCCTTAGTTCAGCATTTCCTCTTCCAGTATAATAGGTAAGATAAGCCACTATCAGTCTCTTACAGCAAAGTCTTCACAAATTCCCTTACTTTGGAAGGACTCCATCTCCTTGCTGTCTCACATAAAGTTATGGAGACTAGTTTGGCTAAAAAATATTCCCTGAGCACACATTGCATGGCACATTACAGAGATACACTGCCTGTTTACAAACATTTTAATTAGACATAATGACAACAAAAAACATGTTCCAGAAATGCATATATGCAAATGCAAATTTAACACAGTTCATCATATATTAATTAATTCTTTCTAAGTTTAATACAAGGGATCTTAAATCCTCTATCTTTGTATAGAAGAATATTGTAGCTCTTTCCTATATAAAGGAGGTCATGGTTACCCTCACCATGCAGCAATAGGTCTTTATGTATCAAAGCCGCACATATGTTGAACAGAACCTACCAAGACAAAGCAGTGGGGTGATTTCTTATGCAAGTTCCAACACACTCTCATTTTTCCTTGGATGTAAAGTGGTCCACTCACTGTCTGTCAGGAAACAGTATCTGACAATGGCTTAAGAATATATGTTCATGGAAAAATATTAACTATCATTGAACTAATAGATACAGCCAAATGAAAGGGTTTTCTTGACATTGTTATAGTCTGAAACAGACATAGCAAACTCCATAGGATGGAAAAAGGTGTTTGGTAGCTGTGAAGCAGAAGCGAATGTTTGCAAGAGGTGAGAAGGTAGCTAACCCCTGTGTTAGAAGAAATAGAAACGGGTATTTATCATCTCTAGATCACTGAAAGATTGATTATGGGAAGATTACAGTAGGAGGTAAAATCAGTATCTTGATGGATTCCTTGATTTTAATATCTCCTGGACATATTTTAAAAGTAAGCCTGGATTGCAACAAGACTTCCTTCACTTGAAACTGATTTGTGATGATGACGTTTGCTTTAGTGACTCTGTCAGGGTGCATAACCAAATCAGGTTTGCCTCCACACATTCCATGAAGGTATACGGTGTACTGAATAAGGAATATATATTCAGTGACATGGGAAATGGATTATGTGAGGAAAAAAGCACACAAAGGAACCTGGGGACACAGTATATTTTCCACAGCCACCTTCTGGTTAACTCCACAGAAGGTGGAACTAGTGGGAAATTGCGTTCTGCCTCTTTATATATTTCTTTACTTAGTGTTCTCTTGTTTCAGTTTAAAGCTGTTTAGAGCTACTACTGCTTGTAGAAACACCTCTCATTTTGTTCATTTTTTTTTTAAAAGAGAGAATTCTTATTTCCAATTAAAACTTTTTTTTTTCCAAAGTAAAAAAATTCTTTAATACAAATAGATTAAATCTATAGAGTGAATGCCTCAGAAACGCAATGTCTTGCAGTCTATAAACTCCACTGGAATGATTATTCCAAAGTCCTTGGGTTTAGAACTAAACTTTAAATAAAGATTCTAATTGAAAAACAGCATGTATTATGATTTGTGGTTTTCCAGCTATGCTAGTGACAATTCTTCAGTCATTTGAAACAATTTTTGCCTGACAGGATTCTCATTTTTGCAATTGTAAGGTGTGTTCGGGATGATCTCCGCACGTCTTGTGCTTCTCTCTGCTGAACAGAGCAGGAGGATCAATGCAGCATGATTTTATTCTTTCTGCAGGTCCACCTTTATGGTCTAGTTTGTCACAGTCAAGGTTTTGAAGAAAAATATAGTGGGATTTAAAATTATTGGAGTGGGACAAGAGAACAGTAGCTATACAAGACTGTGTGCCATCCTTTATAGACTGTGGAGAGTAAAAAACATGAAAAGACAAGACATAATTGTTGCATGAGCCAATATCCAAAATGACATTGAGCAAACAGGAAAAACTGGGCAGATGTGGAAGAGAGCAATGCTGGTGTTCTTCCATAAATCCTTATAATACTGTGCCGGATCTTTTAAATTTATCTTTCCTTACATGCCTTTAACTCTGGCAAATGCTTTCTTTGATTGGACATTTTCGTTATAAATGTTCCATGGTAAAAATCAGTTCCTTTCTATATTTGCAGTTGAGCTTTACCCTGTGATACAGAAAATGGCTAGTTATTTTTGGAACAGACCTGGCTGCTACTGCAAGGGGAAACAGATTAACTTTTTCCACTAGATTTTATCCAGTGGAAATCTTTTCACAGGCACAGCTCCAAGTAAAGCAAAGGTGTGTCAGCCACTGACTGTCTCTAGTCCTAACCCAAAGCTGAGGGGCTAGTTCTGATAGTGGTTCACTGACTTACAGTACCAAAACCAATAGAATGGCAGGAAAAATGCTGCAACTACCCTATACATAGTATCCATAAAAGATAAACATAATTTGGTATTTAAAGCATGCTCAAAACTTTTTGTCAAAATACCATTTTACCAAGAAGATCCACAGTAGATTAAGTAATACTACAGTGCAAGAAATAACACATTTTTTTCCTACATGCATCACATATACCACATGTGGTATAAAACCTCTACAAACCTCTTTTTACAAGGGCTCACTGATGTACGCAGCTTGGATGGCTAATATGACAGTGCAAAGATGTAGAGTTAAGGTCTGTGAAGTCATGGCCTCAGTATCCAATGTTTATCTGGTGTAAGCAATAATCATGAAACCTTAATGTCAAAAACGAGACCGCTCCAAATTATCTTAATTAAAAGATAATTTATTAGTCAAGTTTTAGAAAAATAAAATTGTAAAATAAAAATTATAAAACCCGGGGCGGGAGTCGGAGACACTTGGTAGCCGGTAAGGCTATGAACCCAAGCGCCGAGTTCAGGCAGTGCTGCCAAGTTGTTAAAAGTTCCCAAGTATGGGGGAGGGGCTGACCAGAGGCAGCACCGGGCTCCTTCCGAGGGCTAGTCCACACGAAAGTGCGCGCGAAGTCTCTGGGTGTCGGTCTTTTATAATGTTTCTGAGTCCTCGGCACCGCCCTCTGGCACGCCTATTCTCCGCCTCTTTAGTCGATGGTGGTTGGATAGTTAGATAGTGATCTCATTGCCTTTTGTCCAATAGCAGGCTCGTTNATTCCCGTACAACCGATGCGCTTATTACATAAATGATCAACATAATTAGCAATAACTCTTATAAACCAATACAACTCATTACATAAATAATGTCAACATAATTAATAATAACACAACTGTAAGCTCATACTGCTCATTAACAAAATATAATTAACATGTATAAACAGGTAACCTTTTAACTCGTAGTAACACTCTTGAAAACCCCAATTTTATTTATAACAGTTTGTGTTCTAACTTGATTAACTCCCTAATTAACTCCTTTTTAACTTGTCTATTAATTAACTTTCAAATTAACCTTCATGCAAAAGCCAATCAACTAATTTCATTTTTAACACTTAATGAAAGTTATAAGGTCACTTAAAAACCCCATTATTTTAGTAGAAACTTTCCTAAGGCATAAAGATTAACACAAGTTATTTAGTTGGCTATCAGACTGTAGAATCACTGATTTTCTTTGTACACTTGAAAATCTCTTGTCAGTGTGAACAAGGGTTCCCCACGAGGATCACGGTTATGAAATGCTCTTTTCCACAGTCTTGAATTTAAAGTTTGCATTTTAAATTGAAATTTTAAAATGCTGTGAATCTATGTGCTTATAGCTATATACATTATGGGGCAGAAAAATTCTTGCCACAGATGTATGTTTGATGTTAATTTTGTTTGCTAGATCCTTAGGGAAGGCTATTTCAAAATAATGCTGTTTTCAATAAAACATCAAAGCTTTTTCATTCCTTCAAAATAACTCTCTTATTGAAAAGCTGTAATAGTTTGGTTAAATTGTATACGAATGTGTGTATCTACCTTGCAGCACATGAATAACTGCCAAGAATAAGTTTGTAGTCCGAGATGTTATATACATTACCAAATCCCAATCAGAATCATCTTATTTATTCTATTAGCTTATTCTTCATCTGTAAATCCTGCAAACCATGCAATTTTTCCCATTTTTAGGAATCTAATCAGGTCTTTAAATTATTTGACTGGTTTTTTTCTTAAGTTTTATGATCTAATCTACAGCATTGTATGCTGCAACAAATTTTTCAGTGTTAAAAAAGAAACTAGTATAGTATTTATTTTCTAAGATGAAAAAAATTTTGCCAAATAAATGCCAAGGATATACAGTTAAATACTAAGGCGGGGGGGGGTGTTGAGGGTTGAGAAAATTCTTCCATGGGACAGTTCTCAAAGTATATAACCTACTAAAGTATAAAACACAGACACCAGAAAACTCCACTAATTCAGATACTTTGCCAGGATGAGTTGAGGTGAACATCTGTACCTGACCTAAGTATTACTTTTATAGATGTTTAACTGAGGAACAAAATATGGTTATCATATTCCCATAGCTACACCTGATCACCTCTACTCCAACGGAGCCACATCTGCCACTCCAGGAGGACTTACTTTGGACTGCTCCCCACACCCTAACCAACAGGGTGTCAGGTCATATTCTGACTCTGTCAGAGTTTCTGGGATTATTTGTTTGTTGTTCTTTTTTTTTTCTCTGTACCACTATCTTTGTAGTTTGTAATATTCTTAGTAAAGAACTGGTATTCCTATCCCTATATCTTTGCCTGAAAGTGCCATAATTTCAAAATTATAACAATTTGGAGGTGGGGGGTTTACATTGTCTATTCCAAGGGAGGCTCTGGTTTCCCCTGGCAGTTACCTGTCTTCTAAACCAAGAAAACATGATACAAGCATTTTTACACCAGAATCCCAAATCCACACAACACATGAATCTATCCTAAATCCACACAAGACAGTACCACCTGATTGGTTCCATGTCTATGTTCCTCTGGCTCTTTCCGCCTGATTAAAGATGGTTTGGCTGGGGCACACTATCGTCTTTCAAATACGTTACAACAAGCATTACAACACCCCTCTTATATACCCTTTCCTATACTCTTTTAATGATCCTGTAGAAGGGTCCGGTGGTGACAGGATGGTTCCAGTGGTGACATGATGGGTCCAGTCTCCAGCAGCCCCCTTTTCTAATGTCAGACTGAGAGTTGGGTTTTTGTTTCCCAGTAAATTTGGGCTTCTGTGAAATTATATTGATTCATTGTTTGAAAGTCCTGAGCTCCAGCAGAGGGGTATATAAAAAAGCAAAAAATCATCATGGCATCATTATCAAGGTAGAAAATGTATTTCTTCATACGAAAAATTTAATCCTAATAAGCAGTTACTTATGCTAGAAATGTTATCTGTGACTTTCTTCCATCCTGAAAAGACTGCAGTGCTGATCTTTATTTGACAACTTATATGTACAGAGTCACCATTTATGTCAAATATCTGGATATACTCAGTAGAGAAATCTCTCTGGAACTTTTAACTGATTTTTGCTAAAACAAGACACTTTTAATCCTGCAGTCTCCACACTGTAAAAGTCAGGATAGCTGATCTGTGTACCAGCTGTCTCTTTTCAATGAGACAACCATTTGGGATACAATTTTCTGTAGCTCTATACAAGTATCAATTATTCACTGCCACAATGGGCCATTAAAGACCCATCAGTCAGTCATTCATGTCTAGTAATTTTTTTAGAAATCTAAAAATCTGAAAAGAAAAAAAATTCTTCATAATTCCTAAATCCAAGGCAAATTCTGCTTATAAAAATAATCATCTCCAGTGAAGGAATGAATTACTTTTTGTAAGGTGTCCGAAAGGGTATCAGCAGCTAGATAGACCTGTAGAGCCAAGCTGGAATCGGAAGGCAAGGTGTCATGTGAAACAGGATCTGAGTCTGCTAGATGAGAAAAGCACTGAGCCAAGCTGCTGAGCATTGTTATGTGTCAAATATGGTGAGGAGTGAACTGAGGTTCAGGAAACTGGTCAAATTGGGATGCGCTAAGCTGAGGAGCTAAATGGCAGCACTTCAAGAGACTGGGTGAAGGCCGGAAAGCTGAAGCCTGAGTAAGACAGGGAGATGTGTGAGAGAGAGCTGAATGACACTGGACAAGACAGTCACCATCAGTGATCTGCCAGGAGTAAAGGAATCATAATTTAGACAGCAAATGGAGTGAGACGCCTTAACAAATGTCAGGAACAGAAACTGTGGAGAAGACTCAAACAAAGCTGCAGATGAGAGGTGCAGAACTGAGAGACAAGAATCTGATGCACATCAGTAACCAAAAGGAATAACTGGGAGCAACCATTAGGATTGTCTGATCTCTCCAGTAAATGGAGCAAACCACTAGCCAGACTGAGGATGCCTGCCCTCCCAATCCTTCTGGATCCCCAAAAAGCTGATGAGACTCACTGTCCCTAGAGCTTGATAGTGTGGCTAAGGCTGAAACAGCTGGAAATAGCTGGTACTTGGGATTTGTCCAGGCAAGCAAGCAGAATTACATGTTTGTTCATCACAAATCAGGGTTAAAAAATAAAAATAAAAACTTTCCTAGTCTGCTTCCAGAAAAAAAGAAAAAACTTTGGTAAAAAGATGCACTGAAATATCCTAAAAGTCACATAAAGATGGAGCAAAGGACTGTGACTTGACTAAAACCAATACTGCAATACAGCCAAAGAAAATATTTTTTACTCATGAGTGAGATATTTTAGTAGTGGGGGGTTTGAAAAAAATTTTACAAATTTTATAATTTGTCACTAAACATTTCAGGTTAGAGTGGAGTGAAGTTGTGGCAGTACATGTGCCAGCAATGTATATATGTATATACGTAAGTATACAAACTGTTGGTTTTCCCTGCCCCCAGCAGGCCTAATCCAAATCATTGCATAATTGTGTCTGATAACATGCTGCCAGTTCTGTCTACACAGAGCCATCAGAGGACATTAGGAACTCTGATATTTTACATAAGCATTTCTCAAGCTATTTTTATCTCTTTTACTGCCATCTCAGAGAAATTCAGCTGTTCACATCTCCTGCGTATTAGCATCAACACAGAGCTGTACTGACACAAATATATGGGTAATGTTCCTAAAAAAATGTAGCTCAAAGCATTGCCTTTTCCAATTCTCATCTCTTCCATGTAGCTCAAGGGAAACACTTGGAAACACTGATATCCCCTGCTTTGAAAAGATCGTTTGAATAAAGTTGGTACCATGCACCCCCTGACACAGACTGAAAAGCAGATTACCTCTCCAAACAGCTACCTGCTATTTATTTTTAATCATTAGCAAATAGGGTTTCAAAGAAAGCTCCTCAGTAGGCATGAACTAGTTATGGACATTTTTCTTCTTGTTCTCAGAGGAGTAGGTGATTATCATCCTGATTGCCTTAGAAATAAAAATAAAGAAATTTTAAAAAGTAGAACCCTAAATCTCAGACTGAATAAGTATATTTAATCAACCTTTTTACTGAACCAGATCCAATAATTCATAAGTCTTTTTTTGAAATCAGTAAATTGATTTAAAAACTACTACTCTAGAGTGATAGAAAATCAGTCTTTTAAGAATAGGTTTTTATTGAATTTAAACTAGATCAAGATAAAAATAAAGATAGTGGTTATAATGAGAGCTCTAGTACTTTCTGAATGGACCAGTCTGAGTGACTTGCTAATAAAAAATGGTAATAGTGATGCCAGTTTGCAGTAGATTCTATGTGTAAATTTTTGTCTTACATAACATGCTCAAACTATGGAGAAAAAAGATCACAGTTAAAAAAATCTCAGGAAAATCTTGGGTGATATCTATGTATGTGAGGGAACATTTCTCCTTCATTTCTTCACAAGGCTAACCAAATCTATCTACAAACTGATACGCTTTCACAGGGATCTAAAATAGATAATTTTTTTACTGTCTAAAATTCATGTGGAATTTAAAGAGCAAGCTAGTCATATATGATCTCTTCAGGAGCTAAGATGTGTTTAAATAGCTGTGTTTTGCAAAATGCCATATATTGTGTGTATAATATATAGTCACCATATTTTTATCTTCACATATATATAAAATAGGAACATTCTTTGTTCATTCAACAGAATTATTTAATATTGAGAATAAAAAGTCATCAACTACTATACAGTTCTTCGTTTTTTGAAATAGACTTGACTAAACTTTCAGGTAGATTTGTTTAGTGAAGTAGATTTGGGAATATAAAATCTTTATGCAGCTCAGAAAGGATCCAAAAATCCTTATAAAATCGTTTTTACTGAAGAAATTACTTAGAATGCTCAGCTGTGAGGCTGGTTCAGTTATCTGACAAGTCACTTTTCCTTCTGATAGCATTAATTGCTTGAGGGCTGTGATAGATAGAGAAAAGTCTGATTGTTAAAATTTAACTGCAAGAGACCAGGAACATTACATCTGCCAAGGAGCTAATGAGTAGCTGAATGATCAGAAAAGGCAGCACTGACTTTCGTGCAATAAAACCAGAAGAGATGAAGTCAAATTATGAATCCTTCAGAGCAAATATCTAATTTTCCCCAGTGTATTAGAGCTAGCAATTAAACAACTGGTATTTCCAATATTAGATTTTATCTTTGACCATATGGTACAGCTTACAGAAGTAATTTGGGCAGAACCTGATGTGGGTTTTTTATGTGCTTGCTAAGTTTTTTCTTGGTACAAGCAGATGCCAGCATTAAAAACATATCACTGGGTACTATTAGACTAGGTACATTAGCTAGACATTAAAAAAAACGAGCCAGTCTATATTTTCCTCAACTGAATAAATATGCAATTCAAACTGCTCTAAATTCATAGGTCTAAGCCACTGGCCTTTATATATGATAGTGATACAGGACATACGTCTGAGCCTGTAGTTTTACCCAAAACTTCTTGTACGATCTGAACAGCAGAAACCTGCTGATTATGTGATTTGTGGGTGGACGAACAACAGCTCACGTGGGAAAGCAAGAGGCTGCTTTCAGAGAGAAGGACATTTCAGCACTGCCTGAGACACACTGCTGCGTAATGCTGGCAGAAGTATGGATGAGTCATTGCACAGGGTGATGCCAAAAGAGGAACGATAGTTGGATCAGAAAAATTTTTTATTGAAGTTTGTTTCAAAATAACATGACTTGCACTACCTTATAACTAGCAATTACAAGTTTCTCCTAAAAAGCAAAGCAAATCAGATGTTGTATTTGGTAGGTTGAAAGTGTTGCAGCACTTTGTTTGATGCTGCTGTATGCAGTAGTGCTCACTCCTGATCACAGGTAGATTAACTCAGAATAGCTGATGCAGCCACTGCCGCTTCTCCCTCCCCCAGACGCCCACCATACCTCCAGCAGATACTAAATAGAGTGTCGTGAATTATAGTCTGGATCCAGAGCCACTAAATTCAACAGGAGTTCTCTTCTGAGAAACTGAACTAGTGCTTCGGGTTTCTGTGCTAACCCCCTAGGGGCATGGGAAAATGCCTCCCTACGCCCTTGGCTCCTGTTGCTTACTGAACACAGCCCACCAAACCTCAGCATCAGCAGCAATAGAAATCAGCGCTTCAGGCAATGGCTGTGGGGAAGCAGATTGCTAGGGACAGCCTCACTTACAGCATTCCAACCCTTAATGTCACCAGGCTTTCTTATGTGCCCAGCTCCATGCTGGCTGCACATCCACCTGTGCACTGCTGGGAGCAGCATGAAGGAGCAGCCAGCAAGCAGGCACACCCCTGCAGAGCTGGAGAGCAGCAGGAGGGGCTGGCTGCTAATTCCTGGCTGCTGGACCAGTGATGAGCTGTTTTGCCCCAGCAGTTAAAGTGCCAGCTAAGCATGGATAACTGCAGCAGTAATGATTAGTTTTGCAGTAGCATCCAGTGTTCAGTTGACATTGTTCTAATGTGATAGGAAATATATAAACACCTGGGAGGCAAAGATCTTCATTACATTAACTGGCTGCCATTTTGCAATCCCTTGTTACGAGAGCTGGGAAACAGCCCTTTCTTTGGGACATGGTATTAGAGGGTTATATACTAAATTCAGTGTCATTTTGTTATGGTACTTCTAGTAGGTAGATTTAGGATATAAGAGAATAATTGTCAGAGAGTGTTTTAACATACATTATTCATTTAAAATCTAAATGAAAGATACAATATTCCATCAAACAGAAAACATCAACCGTAATGTAGAAAATATTTCCCGTTTATTACAAGCTAAATGATCTAATCTGTGTGTAAGCCAAGAAATTTTATAGCTGTTTCCCTTCATGCAGGTCATAAATATCCTGTTTATATAAGCAGATTATGGAGGTATTTATGTAAAAATGGCATCAAAAGCTTTAAAAAAGACACTGAAAATCTGAAATGTTGTATTACAAATCTGTCTTGATTCCCATTAAAAATAAAAAAGGTATATTGGGAAAACCAGAGAAAATTAGTGAAGTCTAACTCAAAAGTATTAGCCACACAAACTAACACAAAGTAAAAAGTTACCCTATGTCAGCCAATGTGCAAAGACTTTTCATGTACATGCCCGTAGCAAATTTAAAATACTCTAAATTGGCCAGGTTCTTTGTAACTGAAAGCCAAGGTAACTGAAATTACCTGACGTTTTCTGTAGGCTAAACAAGGCACTCCTGCTGAGTCTGAGTTAAGAGCAATGGTTCCTTAGGAGAGTTGGGTAATTCTACAGTCTAATTTCTATTTCTAAAATTAGATTTTCTGAGACCTCCTTTTTGGAGTGCACGTATGACCACATGTATGCATTTGCAGGTGGATTTTTTGGTACCTTTTTTGCTTCTGATCTTTAAGTCTCAGAATAGTCAGCCCTAAGAGCTGAAAGAATTTTATTTTTCCAGTTTAATTTCTCTTTCCAGCTGCATTTCATTACTGTCTCCTATGCCAAAAATGTTTATTGTTCCATCGCATCCTCAAACAAAGGTCTTAAGAACTTTTCAGCTTCTTATATGGTTGGCTTGCTTCTCAAGAGAACTAGGATATACATACAAGTTACAATGACAGGATCTCTGTGCAATTGCACAGAATTTACTGGGATAATTGGGCCATAGAAGCCCTTTTCACAAATGAGAACTAGAATTTGCTACATTCAGACTAACAACAGAGAAATGATGATTCAGATGTGCTATTTTCTTTGTTAATTTCCATGAAGGCAACACTTTCCAAACAAGTTATTTTATATCAACAGTTGTAAAAAGAGGATAAACATCACACACTTATGTTAATTGAAAAACATGTCTAGTCCCCAATTCACAAGTTTGCATTAGAATGATTAGTGACAGGTGAATTGAACTAAAGGAAGAGTCCAGTTGGCTCTAGCTGGCCCTAGTTTGAGCAGTGGGGTTAATCTAGGCCATCTCCAGAAGTCCCTTCCAACATCAGCAATTTTGTAATTCTCTTAATGTGATAATGAAATATCTGCCTTGCCATTTGAGTTCTGAAATACTTCTGAAAGGTGCCAGCTGACAGCACTGCTTAAGCAGAGGCCTACAGTTAGGTTTATTAGCACTTAATGTTTTCTTGTAGCCATGGTTATCCTAACTAATCAAGCAGCCTGGGCTCTCCTGAACAACACACCACTTTTCAGCAGTGATAGTGAACAAATCCTAGAAAGAACTGCATTGCAGAAAACATTTGTTTTGCCAGTGGGGACAAGCTAGCAAAAGAAATGCAGTGGGTTGACCCTGTCTGGATTCCAGGTGCTCTCCAAAGCTGCTCTATCAACCCCCTCCTCAGGTGGGCAGGGGAGAGGAAATGGAATGAAAGGATCATAAGCTCTCTCCCTAATAAACGTACGGAGAGATCAATCACCAGTCGCTTTCAGAGGTAGAAAAAAACTCAGCTTGGGGGAATTAGTTTAATTTATTGCCAATCAAATCAGAGTAGGATACTGAGAGATAAAACCAAATCCTAAAAACACTTTTCTCTCACCCTTCCCCTCTTCCCAGGCTTAACTGTATTTTCATGTTCTCTATCTTCTCCCCACCCAGAACAGGAGGATAGGAATGGGGTTTATGGCCGATTCATCACACATTGTCTATGCTGCTGCTTCCTCCACAGGGGGAGGACTCCTCACACTCTTCCTCTTATCCAGCATGGGCTCCCTCCCACAGGAGACAGTCCTCCATGAATTTCTCCAATATGAGTCCTTCCCGTGGTCTACAGTTCTTCACAAACTGCTCCAGTCAGGAACCTTTGATGTGGTTCAGTCCTTCAGGAACAGACTGATCCAGTGTGCGTCCCCTTACAGGGTCACAAGTCCTGCCAGCAAACCTGCTCCAGCTTGGGCTCCTCTACATGGGACCACATGACCTGCCACAAGCCTGGTACAGCACAAGGGTCAAGGCATCCTTTGGGCACATGCATCTCCTCCAGTGTGAGGTCCTCCATGGGCTGCATGTGGATATCTGTTCCACTGTGGATGTTCATGGGCTGCAGGGGCTACTGGTTCTCTGACCTCAGCTTTCTCAGCATATGCAGGTAATGTTGAGAATAGACACAAACTGAAACAGAAAAATAAAGGCATAATTTTCCTGATTCATTTAATTCTACAGAGGTTATGAATTCTCCTCCCTTTTTGTTTTCCTGAGCTCCTGTACAAGTTTGGGCTGGAGGAAATAGGAGAAGAATGGTTTCTAGTGTTATTTCCTGGAGATAAAGCTCATATCTAAAATGTGAGACAGATGAAAATGGTGAACTTTAAAACATTGATTGATGATCTTAAGCATGGAGCAGGTTAGGTGTTTTGGACGGAGCCACTGAATTTCATACTAAACCATGTTTGAGGCATATTATTTAGTGCTGTATCAAAGCACAGCACACTTACCTTGCTAACCATGCCATCACTGGAGAGATGACTGAGCTGAAAGCCTTTTAAAATGGAACGGCTGAGGCTGGATTTCACAGTACAGCTCTGAGGAGTTTGCAAGGCAGGAGTCACACAAAAAGGCTTCCTTGCTGAGCCAAACAGGATCTCACCCTGACCAGCATGGAGATTCTCCCCAGCCATTCCCACATCACCTGCTCAAAGCTTCACTGAATGGCTGGTACCTAATTTCCTTAAACAGAAGTCAGTAGATGCTTCATATCTGGGGTTTTGATAATCAGTCCAAGGCCCTCACAATGCAAACCCCAAACCAGAAACTTGATCTGGAGTGCAACTCCTTTCAGGCAGTAGATGACCCTAGCTACTGTCATCTTGAACAGTGTATAAAATGAAATATGTTTTCTACTGAAAATAATTGATATACTCAAAAATCCCTGCAATATCTTTTCAAGCTTAATGACCCTTCACTATGCACTTTTTTTAACATTTCTTTCCCTTGAAGAACAAAGTTATAAGACAATGGTTTAATGCACTGTACATATTTACGTGCAATATCACTCTAGTATTGTACCGTATTTTCATCTTGCTCTGCTTCCTCTATATTTTTTCCACAACACAACAATATTCAGAGCCCCTATCTACATATTTCCATCATCCCATTGTTCACTAAGTAAGTCACAAACATGTAGAGTTTTGATCAGTTTTGAAACAAAACCAGGGATATTTCTAGCTAATTTTCCTGCAAGATTTCCATAACTTCATTGACAAACCAGTTGACTGCACAAAAAAAAGTGAGAAACTCACTTTTTCTTTTAACAGTCAATGAAATTTGGCCCTGCTCTCATTTTTTATTAACTCTAAAGCTGGCAAAGAGGTAGTATTACTGAAATAAAACACAGGTGGACAATTTAAACATGATTGTAAGTATATCTGTACTGGAAAGATCTTACTTTGTATACCTTAGGAAAAGAATCAAGCTGGTGATATTTATTCCACATGCTTTCTCCTAAGGGTTTAGGACGGAGTGATCACTGCAGCATAGAGCAGACAAACCAGCCACATTTAAACTAGTTGTTCAGAGAATATTAGTAGCTCAATGCAAACTTGTTTATCCTGTTTCTCCCACATATTTTTCAGCTTATATTTATCTATATTCTATCATGTCTGTATCAATATAAATACTGGTGTTAAACAGTTCAAGGTTAATGATAGATATATGCTCAATTATTTGTTACAGAATAAATAGTAGGGATAAGAGTTTTCTAGTTTAAGTGAAATAGGACTGACTGTAGTATAGATATAGAAACAGCACCACTGGACTCTTCATCTAGAACCACACAGGATTGGTGAGGCAGAGGTTTTAACTTAAAGAATGAAAGATTAATTCATACTCTTTGCATTCAGGATAAATCAGTATTTAAACCCATGTTCTGAAATTGTTTTATCATTCATATTTCCAGGATGGAACAAAGGCCATACAAATAAAATATATGCTAACACATAGCTAGGACAAAACATCTTTGGCAAAATGTGGGGCAAGAAAAATTAAACAAGTCCATTTGTATTAAGCCACAGGGAATAAACATTGACACAAGATTGCAGAAAGAGAAAAGGGTGTTTGTAACCATGAAATATAATCGCTACCCTAAGATGAAATTCTGCTTTTGTTTGCAAAAGTCAGGCAGGATTCTCTTTCATATACATAAGAACAAATGATTTGATAATGAGCAGTTTGTCTTCATTCCTAATGCATCTCAGGTGAGCCCTGCTCTTGCCAAGTACACAATTCGTCACCACAAATCCGTGGATATTCTGATTTCCTTGCATGATGAGCAGTGTTCTGGATGAATGTATTCATATGAATATGCTAGTGTAATACATTGTAAGAGTACCATTGGCACTGGTAAGATTTATTATTCAGAGAGCAGTACTGAGAAGCAGATCAGTGGGGAACATTGTATATTTCATTTGTATTAACTTTAAAACTTGACAAGAAAACAGAGTATTTTTTATTAGGAAGGAAAATTAAAGACGTGTAAAACGAGCTGCAAATTCTGCTAAGTTTTGTCAGCCTTTGGGAAAATTTTTTGCATTATTTCTGGTTGTTAGGAAAGTATATGAGAAGAGGTAAACTATGAAGTGTTTTTACAGTAGTCCAAACCTAAGCAAATGAATATTAATTCAAAAAGTATGATGAACGTAGGAACCCATTTTATTTGGAGCAATGATAGAGTGAGATAAATGTGCAAAAGGAATAATACTGTGATTTAAAAATAATAGGACCCTTTTGTGTTTTGGCAGATTAATTTAAATGTCCTACACAAAGACTATATGTCAAATTTGATAGAATGGATATATTGCTACGAACAAAGACAATATACACACGAGATGAATTTCCTTCAATACAGATGGGCACAGGGGCCTTATTATTGAGATAAAATCTGCTGACCTTGCTTTGCAATTAATGTGATATTCCAGATAAATTTGGTTAGGTGAAGCCATCTTAATTTTAGAATGTGGGCATTTGTAATAAGTAATTACATAGTAATTAAATAGTGATTAAAATAAACAGGGGCAAAAATAAGGCAAGGATTCTAAAAAGAGACTGAAAACCTGGAAAAAAATTACAAAGTCATTTTCCTTGGGTGCAGATGCCTGAGTACATGCAACTCCATCACACAGTGCTATTCAGAAAACAGGCACCACATAAAACTGCCCTCTATCTTCCTACTCTGCTGGCCCCTGCTACTTATTTGAGCTAAACATTCTTCTCTGTAACCAAATGAACAGCAGTGAAAAAGGGATGAGAAACATTGCTGGTAAACAGGTATCATGAAATAAAGAATGGAGAAAAACATGTACGGGAACTGAAATACTGCTACAGTCTGAGTTGTTAGAAGTTGAGTGTTTCAACACAGACACTATTTAAGTGTGTTCTGGCTTACAGTAAGAATATAAAACTTCTGAGTTTCCCCCAAATACTATAGTACAGTCACTGTTAGCTTTCACTTCTTAATTAGAGGCAAGGAGGATATAACTGATGAGGAAAGTATCACCATCCACAAAAAACCCCAAACCTGTCTTCCACTTTCACATATCTCTACTACTAAATCTTTAAGGGCACCCTTCTGAAGACCTTTCCAAATTTTTGTGTGCTGTCTTTCAAGTGACAAGCTTGTAAACCCCAAATCTCCTGGTAATGCAATGCCATATTTCAGTCAATCTCTGTGCTGCACTAGGTAGCAAAGAGCAGTCATCAGTAAACACAATGTCTTGGGTCCTTGCTGCCAATTCCTTTTGGGAGCCTGAGCACACAGCACAGAAATCGACTTCCAAACAGAGCAGAGCTGTTGTGTCAAAGGCTATGCACAACTCACAGGAATGCATTCAAAACAAGACAAATTCTGCACCTTTGATGAGATATACATTTGGCCTTCATCTCACTCCAGTTTACATCAGTAAAGTGTGTTTAAAAATCTTCCTACAGGCATGGACAAAGATCTAACAAAGTCAAGGGCAAAACTTAACACCTGAACAAATTAATCCAAGGTTCATTAATTCTAAGAGCAAAACGAGAATTCCAAGAATGGAAAATATGGATCAAAACCTCCAGTTTTGTAGATCATATTCCACTGCAAAAAGGTTTGCCTTTAGACTTGTGTCAGACACTTCACAGAACTCTGCTTTCTTCTGGGAGCACTTCCATTGTATGATTTCCTGGCCAACAGATAAGTTATCTTCTACTTCTTTTAGCAAAGTCATGATACACATAGCATGTCAAAAGAACTGAACAATACACAGGAGGACAGGAAAGTATTTCTTTAACAGGGGATTATTTCTTTTGAGCTCTGAAAAGAATATAGGGAATTGAAATTCTTTTTTTGAAATTCAGAAAATTCACCTTTTAGTACTGCATTAACGCTCTGCTATTTGTTAACTACAAGCTAATAGAAGTGAAGGAAAAATCTCATTTAGAGACTTATTGCATAAAATGGAAAGATAGAAGGGTGAAGGAGAAACTAAAGATCTGTCATTACTAGTATACCTTGTTCTATATATGCATATTTTTACTAACATAGGACAGTCTTTGCAAATATTCTCTCACATCTTTAATAGTCTGAGAGACGAGCATGTATTTGTAAAGATCTTTCATTTAAAAGAAATATATAAGTTCTATCAAACTGTATGCTTAAAGCTGGCATACCACAATGTGTCGTAAAACACACAGAAGAGAGCTGGGCCGCACAAAAACCCATCAAAAGTGCTATCACAATAAGGAACATAAAAGCTTCCTACTTTCCTCAAAAAAGACCAGCAGTTTTGTCATTGTATCTTTCCATCTTGACATTTCTTTAGAGTGGATTTGACTCTGAAGTAGATGCAGGTGGCTACATTAAGTTCCTGTGAAAAATTATGAAATCTGATAAGTTTATTGACATCAGGAATAGCTTCTCTGAACCATTGCTTAAATGCCCTGCCACATATTTATCGCAGAAATCCTCACCCTTCTGGAAAAGGCTGGTTTGAAATATGCCACTGAAATGCTATTTAATAAACATTGTTACTTTTGTTTAGGCCAGAAGTTACAAGAACCAGTGCATTTTATGAAAAGTCACATGGAAGATTTAGAATTTTATTTCAAATGTAATTTTGGGGGTATTCTTTTCAGACTACACTATATATTTATTTCGCACATGGACATGACTTAATCTTTATGCTGGATTCTTACAAATATTTTAAAGGCATCTTCTGGTCAGTTCTGCTTGCAAAACCTTTTCTGTAGATCAGTGTCTATCTCCTGTTGTTTACAGGGAAACAGTTTGCCTATACAAAAGAAAAAAAGCCAGTTAAATATAAGGATGGAACGCTATCCAACCACACAGAGGAAAACAATTCCTAACACTCCCCTTCCACTGCATGCGGCAAATAGAATAGAAACATACCGTGGGATAAACAGCTCTCTCTCTTTCATTTGTTGTTAGAGTGGCAGTTCAACAACTAAATGGATCATTCTAAGAGTAAAAATCCTTAAGACTGGTTTTATATGAGTATTGCTCAGATTAATTAATGTCTGATAAAGTGAGATCTCTTCTTGAAGCTTCCCTGTGACTGGAGTGTCCATAGTGTCTCTCTCCAGGGGGATCTTTTGTTTCTAGTAGCATAATTGATCTCACTCTGTTTGGTCCCCAACAGTACAATGCCAATTTGACTCTTCCTCCTCTTCTCAGCAGCCTATCTTCTTGCAGCTTGGAGGAATTTAATATTACTGAGGCCTCTACACCTCTGTCCAGAAATTTGCTTTAAAGCATCTGATGGCCTCAAGAAGATACAGAATGACAGACTGGTAGATATAGAGACAGATACAATGCCAACCCACGGCCTAATTTCCCTTGGAAATCAAGCCAGTGTGGAAGAAAATTCAGCTGCACATTCATAGTAACATTTAATACTAAGCTATTTTAGCCCCCGTTATTGTGACTTGAATTTTCAGACCTATTTCATAGGAGCCATATCTTAAAGGAATGTTTTATATCCTAATTTCTGTAGAAAAAGAAACAATAGGCTTTATCCAAGATTGGGTGGTCTCACCTGTAAAGTACCTTTTTTTTTTTATCCATAATGCATAATAAACAATTAAATAGAAACTGATCTTTTAAGTTCTCTTTTTTTGTTAATTTTTCCCTGCTGTGTGTTACACATATATTGTATGAAGACAGTCTGTTACTTTTAACTGTCTTCCCCCAGAGTAGATTTATATCCCGGTTATGGATCGGAGGACTCTGCAGTACCTAAATCATATCTAATGAGTAAAGGCAGTATAGACCAGTTAACTGGTTAGCTGTTCACTTTGCTAATGACCATTTTCTTGTGGCAAGTTGCAGTCATTACTGCATCATATAGAAGATCAGGCTTAACATATTGGTTGTTACCAATTCAATTCCATCTTGGTACAATAGAAAAATATTTTAACAGTGTGTTACTTCAATTGAGTGGATAGGATTCACAGCCAGTAGAGAAAGTTTTTACATCATAATGATGAAGAAAGTTTTTACATCATAAAATGCTCAGGCACCCTGCTAATAGGGCAGATGTTCACACTTCCCTCTGGGCAGGTGAACGCTTTCCGGGTTTTTCCCTGGCCGAGCTCACAAGCCAGAGGCAGCGCAGCAGCGTCTCCAAAGCGTCCTCGCCGCTCAGCAGGCAGCAGAGGAAACGCAACAGAGAATCTCAGAGCTGGGTGGGAAATGCGCTTTTTTCCCTCTTCGGGCGGCTCGCACCAGGTAGCCTGATCTAAGGCAAAAGCGTTCCCAAGAACAAAGGAGGCAGAAAGGGCTCAGTCCAAGATGCTTTTAATCCGACGAATTCAGGAACTAGACTGGCGAATTCAGGAACTAGACTGGCCCTGAGAGGGGTGTGGAGACCCTTTTTCAAGGGGGGCGGTAACAGAAGAGGAACCAATGAGGGACAGGGAGAGGGGAGGACACAAGTGGGATACAATCCAATGAGGGAGTTTGGGAGGTGGAGTTGTAACACAGAACAAATGCAAAACCGAACTTAACAGAACTTTCCAGACCAAGGGGAAGAACAATCTTCAGGGTGCCACCCAGTGGGCTGCGGCTTATAATCAGGCTAAGCCACTCCCACAGGCAGGAAGGATGTGTTAGGAAAGGATCCTTTCATGATAACGTGTAAGTTCATTTCTGCTGGGGCTGCAGTACTCAGATTTTCTGTGCTCCGTCCTTCACTGAGAAGCAAAATCCCAGTGTCCAAACACCCTAACCAATGGCTCACAGGGACAAGCCAAACAAGCAGCATACTGATCAGGAGAAGACTGGGAATCAGGGACAGCAAAGAGCAAGCAAAAGAATGTCAGCAACCCAGCCCTTTCCAGAGACTACACTACTAAATCAGGGCTGTGAGCAAACACCTACCTCTGTCTAGCACCCCAATCTTCCACAGAGAACCAGCAACTAAAATTGTCCTTGAAAGAATTCTGCCATTCAATCTCTCATGCTTTTCTGTAAAAAGCCTGGACTGAGTAGGAGAGGGTGGGTAAGAGTAGCTGGATAGTCAGTACTCCTCCTGAAAACGAGACATCTGAACTCTAGGTTTTTCTCTAACTGGGAAAATTAAACACATATATTAGATATCTTGGCAACACATCTAGACAAGGCTTAAGATGTGGAAAAAGGCACATATATTTTCGGCAACTTGCATACTTGATTACATTGTTTTAATGTTAGATTATTGTGTTCCAAAATACCATGTGTTTCAAGGTAATGCATCCTTACAATGCTACAAGGTATTTAATGGTTAATTTGTGTTCAATGAATGCTTAGTAATCTGTAATTTTGTGGGAAGAAAATCCTCTGAATTCTAATAATCAAGAGTATCATATCTAAAATCAGAAAACATTAGTATATCATCTGGAGTCAAAAACTAATGTCGGAATATAAATAATTAAAAGTATTTTCACTTTTTTTTAAGAACTGGTGAGCCGTCTTTGGCCTACATGAATTCTTTCCTCCTTCCTCCTCCTTGCATACAAATTATTTTCCTCCCTGAGGCTTCAAAACCATTCTGGAGAAGTAAAGATTAATGTAACTGTTCACATTCATCATTTGATCTGTCAGAATTCCGAGTGGTGGATTTTGATTTCTAGAACCAAAGTAATTCAAGATTGTTTAGATGCAAGGTTTTGAATCCATCTTTCTTAGAAATGAGATTTAATAACAAGATTATTTTCTCCTTTTCACAAGCTCTCTTCACAGTAGTTTTTCCCTGCTGAAATTCAGGGCTTCGGATGTGCTTTGAAATGTTCTTTCTCCACAGCTGCATTGTTAGAGCACTTTTACTATTTTGAAAGAAGAGTGTTTCCTGCCTTTCCCTTGCCTGCTTGTGAGCTGTTGATCTGATGCTCACAAACTTCATTTGACACTATTGAATGTCCTGGAGGATACACTGCATGAGGATCTGAGCATCACTGTTCTTCATTTCCTGAAACAACCAAAGCCTTTTTGATTCAAATTATTAGCTAGTAATGATATTCTTTGGTGATACACACTGATACTATTACTGAATAAAACACCACTGGAATAATTTTTCCTAAAAATTAAGGTTATTAAAACTGAATTAAAGCAAAAATCATGAAGACTGATGTCTAAGATTCAGTATATAAAAACATGTGTGGTTCTGTTCTCTTACAGCTATTGCTTCTATTTTCTGCCTTTCAGCAATGCCCTTTTGAAGGGCTTTTCTCACCTAAGTTACAAATTGTTGTGGGTACACTGTATTTGGCTAAAATATAGTAAATAGAATTGCATGACCTTGTCTGTTTGCTTTGCAAATATAGTAATATGCAAATATATGTTTCATCTAGATTTGCTTTTTTTTTCCAGTTATAAGATTTCTGTTGCTGAGGAAGATAATTTTTACATAGATTTTCATGACAGTGAAACAGCATAAAAAAACACCAAGTAATGTTTCCTTGATCCTGCACTAAATAGCCCACTAAACATTAATGATCATAAAGGTTTCCAGATTCTTGTCCTTCTGAAATGTATTAGCCTGGCACACTTCACAAATTCTTCTGTGAGAAGGAAGGGCCCCCATGGACCAGCCTTTACCACCAGTGTTAAACAAGCAAAGAGGCATCTCTACCTGGAACCAGCCTCCTGCATGTACCGAGGAAGTATTTTTCAGCTAGCAGGAGTGGCTAATGGGTACTTGGTTTCTTATTTATTCCCCTCTATCCCAGTTTTTTGAAAGATCAGACAAGATCTAAAAGGCAACAAGGTTCTACAAACTCATCTGTATTGTCTGTATTTATTTACACCAAGGACAGATAACATGATGTTGGGAGACTGTCTGCTCCACAAAGCTGCAGTAAGAGTGTGTCCATATGACTTTTGTAGAATTTCAGTCAAGAGCACGGGAAATTCTTCATGGCTTATCTTCATGGTACTTATCAGTGTATTCACTAACTCAACATAAAAGGCAGTAGGGAAGGAGCTGAAGATGGCAGCACTTGAGACAGTTATGGTAAAGTTACAAAACCAAGCTTTTCAAGAGCAGCTTTAAGCATTATTGGGGGGGAAAAAAAAAAAAAAAGAGATCATTCTAGTTTCCTGAATGTTCCACTTCTGTGTCAGTATCAAGTGCATGAGAAGAATTATTTGTATATATCTACAAAAAGATCACTCGATGAAACTCTTTCCCACCCCTGAAGTTTTAACCTGAACAGCCTGTCTCTTGGGCTTTGCTTTTCACAGCTCTCTTTCTGAGCCCAGTGAAAATGTCATTTATGATTAAACAGTACCTTTCTCTCTGCATTATCTCCTTGGCTTTCTGTCTCTTACTGCAGGAGATTTGGAGTTTTGTTCTTATCTTCCTGTTCTCACCTCTCCTTTTATTTTTGTCCTTTTGTAGTGTCACAGAAATGTACTGTCAATATATACAATAAGGGTTCATTACAGGTTTGACTCTTTTAATTTTATTTAAATTTAATTTTAAAACTAATTGTTTAAATAATGATTACTAAATATGTAGAACCACTGACAGAACCTACCAATCTAATGTATTTGTTTAAAAGTAATCAGCAACAATAACAATTATCAAACAGAAGAGCTGTAATGGTCTTGCAATGTTCCATTTGCTAGCAGGGATTGAAATTAATGAATAAGGTACAAAATTATATTAATGTTTCATATGAAAACACGCAGGGCAAGAAAGAAATCGTGAATATAAACTGAAATCTCCTAAAATTTAGGACAATTTAAGCTAAAGACAGAATCTGATCAAAACCCACAAAACTGAGAAAGCAAAAATCCAGTAAGTGAAAAATCATTATTGACAGTCAGTGGATGTGATGTTGCCACCTGTAAAACTAAAATTTCCAGCATAAGGACTGCTTATCTCCAGCAACATCTGCAAATCACAGACACACATTGTGTGATTGCTGGACATGTGGCAAGCAGTAAACTTTAGATTCATTAAACAACTTCTTCAAAGCACTTTGTTTGTACTAAGTAAATTAGATGTAAAGGAACAAGATTAATTTATAACTGCCATGAAAATCCAGAAAATAAATGTAATTAAAAATAAGAAAAACCATAAAAATAGGCACAAGAGTTCCTCAGGAAACACAGCCATGTTTTTTGCCACTTATCTACTCTACATAAATAATTTAGCTCACAAACTACACAATTATCCTATAATATGTTGTTGAAATGCCATCATTGACAAGAAAGCAGAATTATGCTGTGTTCTTCTAAAGGTAATGTGTGGCTGACATTTGCAGATAAAGAAAATCTATGTTTATCATCTGAAAGTGCCAAATTAAGTTATGAAATTATCTCAGTCTACTCTAACTTCAGAGACAGAAATTTATGTAGTCATCAGAACTATTTGAATATGACTCTTCTGAGTAGTAACACAGATGCTGACTTCCCATCCTCATCACAACTTCCAGTACAGCCTGCAGAAATCTTCCTTTTGAGACACAGATTCCAAAAAACTCTGCACCAATGAGTAAGACAGTAGTTTTGGAGCAATAGCTAGACATTCCTCCTTCCCCCATATATATATTGTAACTTCTACCATAGGCTTCGGACCTGAGAAACATAGAGGAAAAGGTGTTTTGGAGGGGGGGAAAGTTGGCCTATGAGGCATGATTTAAAATAAAAGAGGACTTGCTTGCGGGCATTTAGCATTTCTTATTGTCTGTCTCACCTGTCTGACCTTCTCCCAGAACTTCCAGTCTGTTCCAGTCCTCACCTACTCAATCTCAGCCTTCATTCCTCAGCCTCCCACAGCTCTTATCCAGCTCATCCCTATCCCTGCTTTGGACTCCTCCCATCTTGTCTTGACTGTGTGTTTACCTCCACTATCCAGGCACCATTCACTAGCAGACTCTTTGATAAAAGACTTTATATGGATTTTTTTGGTTTTTCCCACATCATCCTTACCACTAACTTCTCAAACTTGTCCTCACCAGCAGTGATATGCTTACAGTGCCTTGTGACACAGTCACCCCCACCTCATCTGATTAATTTTTCTTGTAGCTACCTGGTTCTAAACATGTCCTACTACCTCCTCTCACTCATAATCCTCCTTATTCCCAAATCCTGACCTGGATTCATGGTTGTCATATTTCAAGTCCCTTTTCCTATGCCTGAAAAATCTCACTTTCTCTCATTTCCTTTCCTTCCTTTATCAATTTGGAAAGTAATGAAAAGGCAGGAGGGACAACCCATTGCCCAGCTCCATCCCATTGATGGCTTTAAGCACAATTCTCCATCCCTTCCTGTTCTAGTTTTGGCCAGGACAGGGTTAATTTTTTACAGAGAGGGAGGGGAACCTGGCCAGCCTGTTTTTCAGTATCATCTCATGTCACTTGCCAGGGGCAGGAGTCAGGGGCTCTCTCATTTCCCATGGTGCAGGGGGCAAAATGGTCTGGTGTTTCAGTTCTGTGTAAATAGTTTCTTTTCCTTAGACCTTTGTTCTTAGCATTGTTGCCATTACTGTTCATTTCCTTGTTTCATTGATGCTTCCAGTAAATTGCGCTTATCTCAACTCCTGATTTTCACTTTTATGTGCCTCCAGCTCTCAACTCCATCCCTGGAGCAGGAAAGGGGAGGGGAGGGAGGGGGAGTGAGCAAGCAGCAAGAGTCTCATTGGGAGAACTGAATTGGGGAATGCCATTTCTAAACCACAGCACTTCCTTTGATGGAAGCTGATGGTATCATTTTCACCTCTAACCCTCTTTTGAATGCAAATAGATGCTGTCGGGTGTGTTAAGCAGGTGTTGCTTAATGCTCATGGAAAGCTTTTATATTTTTAGCCCTGCTTGGCAATTGTTTATGAAGACATGGCTCCAGAGCTGCAGATCATATCCTATTTGGCACACAATCTTGTGTTCTGCACAGCCTGAGCTGAACTTCGCTTGGAACTGAGTAGAGGACACATCCCCAGGTGACCACCAGAGACCCCAAAGAGGCCCACGCAGGCACAGTAACCAGTACTGCATAAGGTTGTGCAAGCTAAATGACTGTGCATTAGGTGGATGGCAACTATGAATTAGGTAGGTGGGTTTATGCAAATTTCAATGTATAAATTCTTTCGTTTTTCACCCCTAGTGTGCTTAATTTGTTGAAAACTTCCACTTTGCATCCTCTGCAGAATAAAGAGTGTTTCCTCTCTAAACCTGACTCTTTGTCTTTGTTTAGAGAGTTCCTAAAATCTGCTAACACCTCTTGCAAAAAATGTCTTCCATGTCATCTGGCTCCTGAAGCCCCTGGCAGTGTCATCCTTCATCTCATGTCAGTGTGTGTGAGCTGGATCATTCAGAGCTAGCAAAGGTTTGAGAGCTTCCAGTGAGGATGCTGTCTTCAGAAAATATAGCTGTTAAATTTTAAAAAATATTTGACATACTGAAACAGTAATTTTTTAAAATGCATATAATGGAGCTGAGATGGTTTCTCCCCAAATCTGCAAGACAACCTTTCAGAATATCCTGGATTCTGGGGACAACAAAGAGGCAGGAAGGCATTCTGGAAAGTTCAGGGAACTGATGTAACTCCGAACTGTTTGGACTTCCTCTTCTCACTAGAAGTGGTGTTCAGCTTCAAAGAGAAAAAAACCCAAACCAAACCCCCCAAAAATCACAACTATCTTTATGTGGTAACGAAAATTTGTTACAACTTAGAATTATTTCTCACTTCAGTTGTTAACACCGAAGACTAGATGGAACTTTTTTCTTCAAGTTTGTAGAGGTTTTTGTGACAAATGTATTTGTCCTGCAGAGAATGCCATAATAATAAAAGAAAGGTGTCGAGTTCTAACATCTATTTTATCTGAGGTGTCTCAGATTTAGTATTAACAGACTAGGAACACTCTGTTTGTCTGTCAGCACATTATCTTCTGTAGGCATTCTGATTTTCTGTTTTCAGAGAAAAAGGTAGCAAAATATGTGTCTTCCAGAGGATGAAACTGAATCCGCAAGCTGATAAAGACTACATCATTTTTCTGTGGCAAAATCAGTAAAGGAATCCATGCTCCCTCATTCAAGATGAGTACTACAGCCATTGGTCTATGTTATTTCTGGATGAATTCACTGGAACAATCATCTAAATAGTTAAGTTACATGTCCTGCACGTTTTGCGAACCTTTAATGAAGGCTACAGATTACTACAGCAGCTTCTTTCCACTGTCATGTACAAAAAATAGAAATCAAGAGCTTGAATTCTAATAATTAAAGTGTTCAAATAAATCAAGAAAGGTGAAAGGCAGCCTTAGTAGCTGACATTTTTTGGTCTCAAGACGTGCAGATCCCTTCTTTCTCTGTCATTCCAACTTAGTAAACCAAAAAAGCAGATAGCTCAATTTGGTTAAGTCGATAGTTATAAAGCCAAATCAAAAAAACACACCAAAGGGAAATAAAAACCTGAATTCAAGAAATTAAACCTCTCCTTAAATTAACTGCTTTTTTGGGTTTTTTTAAGAGAGCTCTTCATTTGCCAAAAAGGAGAGTAAACCTGAAAAACAGTGACAAACACTCTTAGCAAATTCTTCATTCAGATTATACAAAGGAAATGAGCACATTCGGGAAAAACAATGGGTTGAATGTAAAGGCCAGCACTATAGGAGACAGTCACAACTGGCTTCTCATGGGAGAGGAAACTAGAACAAGTGTTTCCAGAGAGCTCAGGACATTGTTGGCTGACTTCTAGTATTTGAGGAAAGGAATTCTCTTAGGATACAAAATTGTTGAGGCCTGGGCAGATCTTTCTCACCAGGCCTGTATCCTGGAGCCCGTGGTGGTGTTTCATGGTACTGGCCATGTTATAGCTAAGGAAAGGGTACACTTGCTCTGTGTTTGCTTCTCAATTTTTGACATTTAGGACGGGTAAAAAAAAAAGCTAAGGGGCTAAGGCTGCTGAGGGAGAGAACATCTATTCTTTTATGAGACCATGCTACTCTACCACAGCCACAGTAACAATAAATCCTCAGATATTACTCTGAAAACTTAGCCCTTTCACACACTGTTTTTGCACTACTATCTTTCAAGACATGAATCAAACCAAGGGCTAAAACATAATCAAGCTAGATTGTGAAATTTCCACTTTCTTTTTTAAAGGGGAGACTCTTTTGAAACACGAGATTTTGTATGCCCTGAGTGATCCTCAGATCTTTGCAGTCTTCTAAGCTCTTCTCTGAGATACAGCATAATGCTACCAGTCAAAAGCCTTGTAATACACAGATGTGACACCTGAGTTAAGTACAACAAACAACCTTGTCAATCAAAATTCACATTAAAATGAGAGCTCATGTCAGTTCTATCTTCCTGACAGCTGAATGCAGACAGAAAATTCTACAAACTCTCAGCACATCTAAGAAATGGACTGTTCTGCTATGTCTTTCAATTTCCTGCATTTGCTAAACCCCCTCAAAAGCCATCAGCCTAAAAACCTCTCTAGTTTCTTTTTCCTCCTGTGAGCTGTAACTTTACATGTCTGAAATACAACTATGCTCTAGTTCTTTCAGAGGATGTGGAGTTTGATTTAAGAATTAGTGCATTGAATTTAAAAAAAAAAAAATTATGTCTTTTTTGGCCTTAAACACTGCAAATATCTGCCTTCACTTAGTCATAAAAAGATATTTCACTTCAGATGGGATCTCTTCTACCACTGTCTAATAATAAATCATCACTCAAGAATCAGTTTGAGTTATGTATGTTCACATTAAACCCACACAAGTTAGTTTAAATGAAGTTAGAACAAAAAATGGTACTAAGCTACCCATGCTAGTGGTGATGGGTGGGCAGTTGTGTGTAGGCAATTTCCCACAAACAGATCAACCACGGTATAGGCATTGCTACACTTTAATTAGGCATTTTGGCTTACAGGGAGGGCAGGAATTAGTTGCAACGCGCACACACAGTAGACAAAAAAGTAGGTTTATTTGTTTAACCTCTGCATTACAGACAAATCCTGGAGATACCATAGCATCCACAGAGCTGCACCATAAAGGAATCTTTGCCAGTAAGGCAGAGAAATTACCTTCAGGAGTAGTGAGAAATGCTGGAATGGCTAACGCCCATCTTTTCCCTTGTTCCCAATAGAAAATATGCTGACAGGTGAAGTTAGCAAGCAGACCTCTTCTCCCACTAGAAATCTAGGGTTCTGTTGTTTTTGCTTTTTTTGACATCACCCAGACATCCATGCTGACTCTGGCAAGATGTTTATTGGATGGGAGACCCACAAGTCTACTTGCTCAAAGCTTTTAAGTAAAGCAAAGTCAGCATGTCCTTTGAAGGGATGTCACATGTGAACATTGTTACTGAGGCTCACTACTCCCTTCACGCACGGTTCCAAAAGCAGAGGCACAGGCATCCAGCTGAGCAGTGGGCGCACATCTGGAGGAGGCTCCATGGAGGGGTAAGCCCTGAGGGTCGTTACCATCTACTATGGCCTTGTCTCCAGATGGCACTCTGGGGCAGCTGCTAGCGAAGGATGACTTTCATTAGGAGGAACCTCATGTCAAGGTAAGTGTCATCTTACCAAAAGACAAAATGAAGCTTTATACACTCTCACAACAGAGAAGGAGATTAAAATTTGGGTAGTCTTTTTTTTTCTGTTTTAATGCCTTTTATTTGGTCTGCTACAAAGTGTGTGCACCTGTCTGCAAATAACTGTTTTACTATTCTGGACAGAGCTGATTCTCTTCAGAACCTCTTCCTTCTCATTTTTGATCTTGTCTCTAAGGGCTGCTTCTGAAACAAGAATTTATGTCCTGTAGCTCAGCATATCACAGCCATAATTGCCAGCAACAGAACTGAAAATTGCATTTAGATCCAACGCATGCCTGGATCATTTTCTACACAAGAAATAATTAATTTTCCAGGGAGCTTTTACATCAACCTAATGGTTGCTTTGAGAATTAAATTCCCCTTATTTTCTTCAAGAAAATCATTAGAGATTAGAGAGACGAGAGAATAAAGGAGACAAGAATCTTGCCTTTCACTTCAGATAACAGTATGTTAGAGCTGTACTTAAACATCAACGCCCCCTAAAAGAATTTAGAGACAAAAAGCTAGGTTTCGCATGAAATCTGAAGCTTTTGTAATTGAAGAACTTGAGTGCTTTTGGATTGTGTTTTGAATCAACTTTTCTTTTATTAGTTCAGAAGTTACTGTTATGATCATCTGCAGCAAATAATGCTAAATTAATTCCATGAAATTTTATAAGTGAAATTATACAACATAGTAACGAAACGCAAATATCCTTGTTCATTAGGCTCATCCATTTCAATTGTACCTGCAGTACATTTATCAGCGGGAACTGTTAATCATACAGCAGAATGCAGAAAAGAATATATTATATTAATTAAATAGCCACATTATGCATCTGTGTACTGAATTATGCCCATGAAATTCAATGTAGCATACATTACTATTTTTATTACATCAAGAGAATTTTCTGCTTATGGAACTTGGGACAAAAACAGTGTCATTTTGGTGTGCATTACAAGTAGCAAGTGAAGAACAGTCCAGTATTTCAATGATAACAGTATTGTCCAAAAGAAACCTCTGCATGAAATTCACAAAACCATGATACTTCAAAGAGTTGTTTGCGGGCACATCGAACAGTCCATGCAGACCACACTTAAAGACTAAAGCATGTAGGAAGATTAGAGGGTTGGACAGAGAAAAAAGGATTGGCAGGACTGAGCCATCAAATACTCAGCCAACCTCTACCCAAGTTGATCCAACACTGAATACAGTTTATTTGCAAAGGTCACTTGGCTAACTTACCCACTAGCCAGGGCCTTCAACGACTTTGAGTGCTTTAAAGATTAAGCTGCTACACACACATTAAAAAGGCAGTGTATGGTATTCACATAATTCACATTCACAGATAACAAGACTGCTTGCTGAAAGGTGTTTAGGAAACTTTCTTCTTCCGTCATTACACTATACATATCCTTAACGATGCCTTGAAGCTGGTTTCTTACTAGGATTTTGAACATTTAAGGTTAATGGAGGTTTACTTCTGGAATTAGAGGTAATGTCCCCAAGACCCTCTTAAGAATTCTGGAGTCAATGACACAAGTGAAGCAGAAAAAATTCTTCAACAAACCTACTCAGTTTAAAATGTCAATTTTCCTTTACATATAAAATGTAGCACTTTGCACTTTAGATTATGCTACAAGGAGGAAGGACAGGGCAGATTTATATCTAACAACATGCTGTCAGGTTACTGAAGTCTTTGGCTTCCCTCTAAAACACCATGATTTAAGGCCTGTTAACCAACAATATTTGAAGAAAAATCAACATTTGCATTTACAGACAATCAAGGATTTCAGATTCCTTGAAGATTTGTGGCAGTGCCATCAGAACACCTAGAAAACAGGCATCTAGCCCTGATAGGACATTAGGTTTTAGGCTCTTTATCTGACCAATAGACACAGACTCTTCTGGCGCTGGGCAGTTCTGTAAGAAATCATGGTTCAGTTCCTGTATTTGGAGGAGATGCTGCAACCTCCGTTTGACAATTCCCAGAAGGCTTTAACCTGTAACCTGTCTCACAAAATGCTGATAGCCATACAATTCTATCTCCTTCCTCTATGTTTCTGGCAACGCCTGCTGCTCCTCACACTGAACCAAAGGCTGGCTATGGGCTTTCAGCATCTTCTGGTTATGCCCCAGAGCTCAGGTCTTCTGAGCTACAGAATCGGGTTCCTCTTTACACCTGTTATGCCATCAGACCATTCTTGCTCTGTGAACATCAGGCCACATATGTAACTTCATTTATTTGTGGTCTTAGTGAACTTGGTCTGTCACTCTGGTCCTGGAAGGATTTACTTTGCACCGAAATGGCATTTATTTTTCCCCACTGGATGCAGAGACACATAGCTCCTGTACAGGAAGACACATAGGCACAGGTAAAAAGAAATGAAGTATAGTGTCACCAAGTCCAAGGGAACTGCCTCTCTGCCATTAAGTTATTTGTGACCTTTAGAGACTTCCTTAGCAGGAATGGTGTCAGGTTTTGTCCCATCTTTAAATAAACGACAAGACCGAGATGGTGTTATGTATGATAAAAGGCAAAACTTTTTACATTATTTTGAAGCTGCATTTTTTGTTCCTTCTTTGTGCATCAAATTCACTCCTAAAGAGGCTCTAGTCTTTCACTCTTAATAAACATTTTGAAATGCAGTGGTTGTAATGCCTCTCACACTGCAGTGATGACTGCAGCCATGATAGCCATGTCTAGTTTCTTTACTGATTTATAAGTGAGTTGTAAAACTTTGTTCTAGTTTCAAAAAAAAAAAAAAAAATAGAACATTTATTGTTGAAAACAACTGTTTAAAACAAAACTTCACATATAAATTTATCAAAACTACATTGTGCCAGTTTGCTCAACTCTCTTTACAGAAAACATATCTTTTTAAGAGCCTTTCCTTTCTTGAGCATTATGTCTATACTGATAATCATCTAAATTAATCAAGAGCTACTCAGACTTGAGGTCTGGATTCACTTGAATAAGATCATTATTCTGAATAATGTTAACTGCTCAACAATTAGCAGGACGATTAATTCAATAACTCTTTGCATGCTGGCTCAAGCCATTGGTCCTGACAAGCCATAATGATCTCATGATGGATAGGATACCTAATTCAGGTCACCACTGTGTGACCCATCTAATCTGACACTTGAATTCAATTCTGATTTTTAACAACAGATCCTCAAAATGAAAAGAACAGATTTTTTTTGCACACTAGTAAGTCAAAGTAATGTTCTCCTATTTTCCCTAGGTTTGTCTTGACATTTGTCTCTGAAGAAGACAAGGTACAGCTAAGGATCATTGCAGTCACCCACTCTGAACTTATACATAAAACAATCTGTAGCATTTAGGGATGTTTCCATATCTGTATCTTATGGGACTTGGCACAGGTTTTTCCCAGACACTGGAGGACAGCTGCTTATCTGTTGTGGCAGTCAACCCATTATGATCTCCCTTATCATTTTACTACAGCACCAAAAGCAAATACAGCAATCACAGCAGTAGCAGGGATTGCTACAGGAGGATGAAATTAAACTGCAGAATTCAGATGGGAAGAGAGAAACACACAGCACTATTCCCACAAGCAGCACCAATTTTCAGTGGAATATCAAAGCACTCCAAAGGACACAAAGGGTTTGCATCTTCAAGACACACAGGTTTCAGAAAACAGAAACTAACATTCTCACATCTGAGAAAGGGCCATTTGTTAAACTTTCAACTGCCTACATGAGATTAAAGATGACCCTTTTGCTCCTACTTCCATAGTCCATGAATCAGACAAGGAACTGACTGTCAGCAATTAAAGCCCTCAATTTTAGTAAGTAAACAGATAGATAAATAAATAAACACACACAACATAACTACATTTCGCTGTAATTTTATTAAAGCTGTAAACTAAAACAACTGCCTATAATATCAGCCAGATTTATTATTCAGTCTGATATGGTCACCCAATATTGGCATGGTCTACTTCAGGGAGGCATTCTCATAATGACAGAATTGAAAGCAAAGCCGTAGATCATGATTCTCTTTCCCAAGCTCAGTTAAGAAACCACCTTCTTTCTATTCCTCTATTCCTCTTCTTAGGGCTTTCTTCGTACTCTCCCTTGCAGCAGTGGACAGTGAGTGTTAATAAGTCAAACACTTGTCATTTAATGTCAGTACAAATATTGTCTCTTCACACAGAGATTATATTTTGCTTCTTTTTCTCATGACTGTGTGTTCTTTTGACAGCATGTGTGATACAGTATCATACCATGATAAATTTGAATATATACTGTAATAATTATGGTCTCTTTTGACACCTGTACCTTGACACAGGCTATTCAAATTAGACCCACCTGCAAGATTTTACTTGAATACTGTCTCCAAGACCATGGAGGTGCTGGAGCACAAGGCCAATCAACACAGTGCAAATAACACAATAAACATGCTATGTGCTATCCTTATAAATTGTTGATTTTTTTTATTTTTTGGCTTTGTATTTCTCCAGAGTGTGAAGATTTGAACTGCTCTAAATTTTGCTAGCATAGTTTTCCCTAACAATGACCCAGTGGTCCTGTCCTGAAGAATTTGCAGGATATGTTTGACTGACTTAAGAAATCAAACCAATTCACATTGCTAGACTGACAAAGGTTTTGTGAAATGAAAGCCTGATTTACAAAATCTTTGCGGTTCTTTGAAGGCTTTGCGAAGGACTTGCATGAAGGAAATCTTCTTGACTTTGAGAGTCCTCTGAAAAGACAGCTTGGGAAGGTGGAAGAGGGAAGGAAAGGCAAGGCAAGGCAAGGCAAGGCAAGGGAAGGGAAGGGAAGGCAGGGGAAGGCAAGGGAAGGCAAGGGAAGGCAAGGGAAGGGGGCACAGATGCTTAGTCCTCAGAGTGGGAGGAGGCCTTGAATGGAGTTCCAGGATATGTGTTGGCATCTGTGTTGTTCAGCACACTACTAAGTAGTCTGGGAAAAGAGCAGACAATGAAGAGGCAGATTTTCTTGAACTACCAGTATCAAACAGGTTATAGTAGGGCTGAAAATTTTCAGTAAAGACCATAAGGACAACCAAAGTCAAATACCAGCTTCTGCATCAAAAATAACTAAGTACAAAAGGATTCTTTGGAGGGTAAAAGAAGAGACTGAGGAGAATAGGACAAATTTTTTTAAGATCAGAAGTGTCATGGAGAGCTTGTATAAGAATTGATTTGCCATTAATTCTCCCAAGAAAAGAAATGGAAATGTGAAATTAAACTATGAAGAAGGCAGTCCAGAACAAAGAGAGTTTGTTCTTCCTACCGTCACTTCAGCTGCAGTACTGCTGGCCACAAGGTGCTGTAGAATGTAAACGTTTACAGGACTTCCAGGAGAGATTAGCAAAGCTCACAGAAGAGGTGCCTGCTATGCTATAAAATAAAGAGAAACTACAGCTGTCTCCACAAGCCCTTGAGCTGCAAATAACTGGATGCTAGAGGAATACTTTTGGGAACCATATTTATCTTGTTCTTACACTTTTCCCTCCACATCTGCTTTTGGTCATTGCCAGAGACAGAATGCTAGGCTATATGGATTGACCTCCAGGGTGACTCTTCATGGGTCCTCTGCCACTCTGAATTCAGCTGGGGTCAACATATCAGCTCTACACCTCTGTACAAGGTCCTTAGGCAAGGTATCCTATCACATGTCCTTCTTTCTGCTCTAAAATTACTTGTCAGATTGTAGCTGCCCTTTCAGCCATTTGAGTGGTAGAATATATAGGTAACTCCAAAATGCAATAGGTAACTCCAAGTATACTGGCAAAATAAAGAGCCCTTGATTTGCACTCAGAGTTATTTTATTCTGTTCGGTGGTAAGAATGCATTGAAAAGCTACTGAATTGCAGCATGTATTATATGCAGCAGTTTTGTATCTTGGGCCTTTTTATATTCTTACATAATAAAGGTTTACTTTAACCCTGAATAGTTGTTGATAAACCATACATACAGCACATTGCAAAATACTGAAGTCAGATAAATGCATTTAATAAATAGACTCTTTTATAAGTCAGAAAATTTGTTTTCATACAAGCTGCAAATTCAAGATTCAATGGCATTGTGTACTAAAAGCAGGATTTTTCAGCATTTACCATTTTCTATGCATACCATTCAAAACTCTTTCCCTTCCATAAACATTTTCCAAAGGTCACAATCAGAGTCACCTGGTAGTCTAGTCTAGTCTAGTACAATTATCACAGAAAAGCTTAGAAAGTCTGGGAAAGTAGACTATATTACTTGGGGTGTTAAATAATGAAGAAAAGTAAAACATATATGAAAGAATTCAAGGAAAAATCATATTCAATAGCGTCCACTTATACAGAACTACAGTATTTATACTGTAGTCTATTTATACTCCAGCAATTAACATTTCAATACCCTACTTTAATATTATTTTTAGTTGTTTTGTGACGGACAATGACATTTAAAATAGCAACTGAAAAGAGCAAAATCAGATTCTATACCAATTTGCATTGCCAAACCAATCCTTGGAGATTTTCCCCTTGAAAAGTCACAACAGATGGGTAAATTGACAGTGAAAACCTGTAGCACACTTTAGGTCTGTATCTAATTTTCCTGTGCCAGACAATCCTGAATAGTGCAGCTAAGAACAATGTTTACCGTTAGAACCATGCGAATGTGTAGCAGCTCTTGTTCATGTCAGGGCAATAGGATATTCTATTAGAAGTGCTGTATGGTTCTAATCAACATGCAGTGTGAGCTCACCTTGGGACTAGAAATCAAAACAAAAATAGAATAGGCAGGTTTCCAACCAGCCAAGCAACACACTAAGTTATGGAGTGATTTGTAAGTCATTTTTTGAAACATTGATCAAAATTAGTGCTAAGTAAATACTGCATAACACATACAGAACATAGGAGGTTTTAAACTAGTTCATTCTGTGCTAGCTCCATACTGAACTGCTTTTTCATGAATATTCTAATAAGTGGTTCACACAGATGAGCATTCAGTCTTGGGCTATTTGAAGACCTTGAACCAGAAAGCTGACAGGATCACAACATAAAGATATAAACACGAGCATTCCTCTCAGAATTTGAACACTGAGTGCCTCTAAATCTTTGCTGTATAGTTACTCATTTCTCACAGAAAACAGAAAGTAGCATTTTATGAACAATGGCTCACAACAGCCGTAAGAGTTTGCAATTCAAACAGATGTTAAATTGCTCATGTTTGCTGGTAATAAGCCTGACAGTAATGAGACTGCATTTGGAAGTGTCATCATGCCTGTTAAAGTCCAGAAGACACTAGACGTGGTTCATTAGTCTGCTACAACTTACCAATGCAATAAAATCTTTAGCTCAAAAATCAAAATTTAATGGAATTAATGGTAAAGGTCCAAAGTCACTGTCAGTGACTCGCTCAGTCATCTGACATCTGGCAAGGCAACAAAAACACACAACAGTTAAAAACTGGCACCACTGAGGCTAACAGTAAAGCTCTGGAGAGCTTTTCTTTGCTGTTGGGATGGAGATCCCTTTTACATCCAAAAAGAGATATAAAACATAAGATTCCATGAAATTACCTAGTTCTGTGCCAAAAAAGTAAATCTACAGAGTGCTTGGCGGTGCTTGCAGATCCAGCTTCTCAGACTGCCAAGGTTGGTTCACTCTGATTCTTTTTTGAGGGTAATCCTTATTTGGAGACTCATAAATTAAAGCATTTGTAAAGAACAGAGGAGAAAATTGGAAGACTAACAGTTCACAACTACATACATATTTATAGTATTTATAGTTTATATCTTCAATTTTACAGTCAATGCTTTTTAAAATACCTGTTTGCAGTGTTGTTTGCCATCCCTACAGACAAATAATCCAAAATTTCAAAATGCAGTACCAGCTGTAACTAGTTTTGTTAGCTCCCTGATTTGAGCTCTATTCAAAAATAAGAGACTTGTTCACCTCAGCTGGTAAATTTGCTGTCTGGGACAATTCCCCATAACCCAGGACACCCAGACTCTCATCTTTCAGCTTTCCCATTAAATATGTTGTCTCTGTGTGAGAAAATTATTGGTTAGTTTGTACAAAAGTGGACAACTTTTGGCTGCAATTAAGAGACCCTTGCTACCATAGTTCTCCACATAATTATTCCCTAGCGTAAACTACAAACAAATTTTCCCACAGTCCCTCAGATATTTAGTGCTTACATTTTGAAGGTATAGTTTTCATTTCAGTGTACCAAAGAACTGTCAAAAATTCACCATTTTTAAAAAGACTGCTTTATTTTCTGGGCAATATTATTCCAGAGCTGCCATCTGCAAGTTCTGTACTGATTGCCATGTCAATACTTTCCTAGAATGCAGCCACAAATGCTAAACTGCCCCATTAACGGAATCATTCATTCAGCAACTGGATACTTTGCACATTGTGTCAGCCAGGATTATTTTTGGTTTATAAGCTATGGATCTCAAGCTACTATCTCTCAGTGAGCTATCTCTTTTTTGTATCATTTGTATTAAACGCAACCTTAAGAAAAAG
>WEIT01022944.1:0-12725 GCA_013389985.1 Dryoscopus gambensis | reverse complement strand
ATGATCGATCCCTGGAGACAGTGGCAGCTCTGAAGAGAAGAACAACCAAGATTCTGAAGACCTCAGGAACTCAGTGAGTACTTTTGTTTTGCTGTGCTCTCTCTCGAACTATGGAGAATTCCTGGGAATCATGGCTTTTGGAACAACAGTGGGAGGTCTATCTCAAAATTGAAAAAATCCTCACGCAGCAAAACAGAAATCTTGCTCAGAGGGAACTGGAGCATTTTCTTGATTGGCTGTTTCAGAATTTCTTTTCTGTTTCTTGGGACTCAATCTTTAAGATTAGCCGTTCTGCCACTCCTACAGGAGAATTTTGGGAGGAGATTTGGACCGAGTTGATGAAGCAAGCAGAACATTTACCAATGGGAGAATATATCCGTGAATATTTCATGATAGCTGAGGCTCTTAGGGTGCATGAGCTGTGTCTCCACGGTGTTTGCTGTTTTGCCATTCCTACCCCCAACGCAGAAGATGGCCGCCACGGCATGGTTGGGACCATGCGGCAGTCACAAGACTGCGTGGGTGTGGCCACAGGGTCTCCTCTTCTCACCACGGCGGCGGAAGCGCAGGATGCGCTCAGCCCCCTCGGCAGCCCGCGTTCTGACGTGGACTCCGCCCCTGTCTCGGACCCAGCGTGGGAAACCACCCCTCCTGCGGCCCTGGGGAACAGTGGACATTGCTACGGCAACATGGCTCGGTGCTGGGCTGAGCACAGTGAGGCCCGGCCAGGCAGGAGCACCGGACCCGGCATGCGGCCAGGGCGGGGAGACCGCGGGACCGGGGATGGTGGAGCAAGCACGGGCGGGGGCAGGGGCAGCGGCGTGGAGCCAGGCACAGCGGGACCAGCACAGCGGTGCGGGGCTGGCTCGGAAGGCAGCAGCGTGCATGGAGCTGAGTGGTACAGTCCACCGCGGCCCCGAATGCGACCCCAGGAAGTCCAGATACCACAGCGGGAGTGTGCAGGTGCCGGCAGACCCTACTGGCCCGACACAGGAGCGGTGAGCGAAAGCGAAAGCAGGAGCACAGCGGGACGAAAGAGAACAGCGACACGGAAAAAAGAAAAAATTATCGTAGCTAAGATTTTGGGAACAGTAAAATGGTATAATGTTAAGCAAAATTTTGGTTTTATAACGAGATGTGACACCAAGGAGGTCATTCGTTCATTGAATGGCAATTACCCTAAAAAAACCCTAAAAAATTACTCTCTAGCTTAGGAGATGGAGAAACTGTGGTTTTTAACATAATTCAAGGGAAGAAAGGTCCACAGGTGGCCTATGTTACAGGATCAGGTGGAATTCCTGTAAAACGCAGTCATTATGCTCCAAACCGCAATTTTTCCAAACAAAATTTTCATTCTAAATTACCCCTACAGTCTCCCTTTCCCCATCCTACCTTTCCCTTTTATCCTATCTCCTATTATCCCCAGTTTATTCCTAATCCATTTTTCCACCCATGGTTTCCCTCACAAAACCATGGCTTTACCAATCCATTTCCCAAAAGTTCCTTTCCAGTGCTAAGTGAGGGATAGAAAGGAGGAGGGAAGGAATTAACCATCTTTGTTCGGAGTTCTGACAGGTACAAATGGAAGAAACCCTCTCCTGCCTCAGTTTCCCCACAAGGAGTGCTCAGAGAGCCCTGTCTCCCTCANGGTTCCCCCCCACCATTTTCCCGGGGGGAGGGGGGCCCTGGGGTGGACACATGGTCTGGTCAGGAGGTTTTCCCCTGCTCCCTGGTCACATGTACCCAAGTTCTATGTTCCTATTGGTCCCAAAAATGTTCTGCCGCCCAGAGAACTCTGGGTTCTCACAGGATTTCTTCAGTCTTGGTGCAGACCACGCAGCCCTGCGGGCTGGGAATAAAACATCTATGAAACACCTATGAAAAGACCTCCTCCCTATTCTTTCCTGTTGGAATAACTGTCTCTAGGAAGGTTGCAGGGACCGCACTGCAACAACACCCCCTCCTCCATCCAGCACTGTTAGCTTTGCAGGCAGGGTATTGTTCGAGTTATTTTGCCCCTGCTCTAGGAAGAGCTTCCTGCTACACAGGTGCTCCACAGATACCCATTTCTTGTCCCTGCTTTCACTGCCTGTTTGCTCTCTGCCTTTTCCTTGACCACTTCCTTTTCAGAGGAGGGCGATGCTGGTATGTCTGTCTCCTCCACTCCATCAGTGTATCTGTAAGGGGAATTTTGATGGGTTGTGCTCCATCTTTGCTGTTCTGCCATCTGAAAGCACATCCCACTCTGTCCACCAAGTGCTGGAGCAGCACAGAGGTGCAAGGTGGGTCTGTGTGTTGCAGAGTTGGGAGTTGGGTAGAAGAAAGATTTTTCCTATGACTGATTCTCATTTGACCTTATGACATTGTCTCCAGCAGGAGAAAATTTAGGGGGACAACTCCAGCCTTTCAGTAAGATCAAATCACTTGGGAAAGAGACAGTAATGGGAGGAGGTAAAAATAAACTTCCTTTTGCTTTTCCCAGCCAGCTGGCTGAAATGATACTGAACCCATTTCCAGTGTCTTAATAATAGCAAAATCCTTGGTGATACTTCGAGAGGTAACACCATCTGTGGAATATTCAAATGAAACTGCTCAGCACAGCACTGCAAGTGAGCATTCAAGTATAATAAAAAGAGTAAAATTTTATTCAAGTGTTAAAATATGTGTTCAAACTTCCAGAAGATGGAGGAGGAGAACATATATAATTCTCCCCTACTTTTCTCCTACTTACAATCAGGTCTCAGCTAGTGCACCATATCCAAGCTGAGTGAAACTCTTCCATCTTTCAGTTCCAAATGACTTCATATCAAAAGGTAAATAAGAATCTGTTTACAGTAAAGCATGGCAGAATAGCTCACTTCTCATATATTTATTATTCTGTCGCCTGAAGAAATTGTAACACTTGCTTCTTTATAGATTTTGCAGGTAGGGTGGCTAGACAATGTAGGTTCCTGCAACTTCTCTGTCTTTTATAAGTACGCTTGATGTGAAGAAAAAGAAGGCTTTTCACTCTGATTTTAAGTGCACTCACTCCCTCCAAAACGAAGTTGCTGTTACCAATCTGACTACATCCGTGGCATATTTCTTCCTCTAACATAAAATTGAGAGAGGAGTGCGGAGGGAAGTCAGAATGTCTTAAACAAGAGATGTCTGTTAATATCAAAATATGCTGACAGTGAAAATTCAGAACAGTTTCAACCTCGCTCACTTGCTTCTAAGTAGGAGGCCAGCTGGGTGATTTTGTTTTAGCATTAAAGTGATGAGTTCTGTTCAACTCAAAACTCAGCACTGAATGCTGAGTTGCTGTAATGTGAGACAAAGTTGATTTGTAATGTCAGGTGCTTTCTGATGAGGAAAGATTTTATCTGAAGCCATGATCTGATCTGTTTCCCAAATACAATAAAGCTCAAATCCAGAAAGTTTGACTCTTCCTCAAAACAGGTGCTGGAAAAACACATATTCATTTTTCTTTAGGTTACTAGCTTTAGACTGCCAAACTTAGATTGCTAATGATAAACACACAACTAAACTACACTCATGATTAAGGTACTTATATTTAGATTATGTTGTTTTTACATGCCTTATTATTGTTTTATTTCAGAAAGATTAATCTTGTGGCTATGCAGGGTATTCTGCACCTATGTTTTTTTGAAAAAAAAAATCTTCTTTCCCTTGGAATCAAATAGATTTTATATTTCCTCATCCTAAGTTTAGCACTGAAAGATTTTGAACTTCTGTCAGTTGGAACTGATTGGTAATAAGTCTTTATTAAAAACTATACCAGTGAGATAATTAAAGTTTATTCTTCTCTTATACTTGGGATAGTACTAAGAATTAGTTTTATACTCCCCAACACTTTTCCTTTAAGTGAAGAGTGCAACTTTAAAGAAGCATATTTTTCATTTTTTTTTTTTTTCATTCTGGAGTATGCTAAATTACTCAGCAGGTTTTACAGGGAAAGTAGTGGCTGAAATATAAGTAGAATTATTGCTTAATTATCTCAGCTTTATGAATAAGCCAGCATAGACTTTTTAGCCTTGTTGGGACAGAGGCCTCATCATCCTTGACTATTTCATAGTTCACTGGAATAACTAAGATTAGCATGGAGTTTACAAGTGCCAGCTTCTTGCTCTTGCACTGGATTCACCTCCTGCAGTTCTCATCGACTTTTAACATCCTTTCACATTGTGATGGCAGAAACCCAGCAAGAATTGATCTTGTCCAGTTCTAGGTGTGCATGTTGCCATTTTGGTGTTGCATTGAGTTCCTTGGACTGAAGGTGACTGAGGGATCCCTGGGCAGTAGAACTGGTTGTCCTCCCATCTTCAGCCTCTTTGTCCAGCAGTGTTCAGATATTTTAATGTCCTGCTTGGTGCTGCCTTGGAGGCCACCAGTGTGGGAGCACAACCATTTGTTGTCAAATGTGTTGTGGAGGAAGCATTCTTGAAAAGCATTTCCTCATACACATTGTGTTTTCTTGCATCTAAATTACTCTTTCATGCCACTGAAGGCGGAAGGAGGAGGAATATAAAGTACAATAAGTAAAAGTAAAATTGCTGCTTCTGTGAAGCAGGTTAAGACATGGCTGTGCTTGAATTTTTGCTGATTTATGGGATTCCCCAAATAGAGATCTGCTGAACATTTTTTCCTGACGCATAGTTCCTATATGAAGAGATTATGTACCACATTAGGGAATGCATCATTTGTGATTTCTTCAAAGAATATTCTGGGAAACATCAGAGAGAATCCAGGACTTCTGAAGGTGTATTTAAAGCCCCTGTCAACAAGATCATCTTAAGAACTAGACAGATATTTACTTAGTAATTTTGCTTTCAGTGCTGCTGACATTTCTAAGCAAGAGGTTGACAATAAACTAATTCAGAATGAGTTCATGCCTTTGGGCTTGTTCTTACCATAGACACAGAAGTCAACACAGGAAAAAAAAAAGGCAGTGCAGAGGACAGAGTGTGGAAGGCTTTGCTTGAGAATCAGCATTTCTCATGTCAGCAGTGTTTTAGATTTCCTGGTGTAAAGAATCTTTCAACTTCAACAGATATCAGATGCTTTTTTTTCTTCATCTTTTTCTTAATCCCAAGTTGCCAACAGCTGTTGTAGAAATAAAAAATTCCATCTGGTTCTGCAGATGCATGCCTGACTTTTAATTAACCCAGTAAACACATATAGATGAAATTTGCTGTATCTGTTCGTCTGTACTTGAATTAGGGAGAGGGATGTCTTCAGTGCTGTAAGGTAGTAAAGTTTATTTTTAATTAACCTGATTTGCACTTGTAAGTGAAAGCTAATTAGTACTGCTCATTCATTGTTTATATCTAGGACCACTGGGAATGGTTTGATTTTTCTACCTACTTGGTTCTGGGCCATAAAAGTACGTTCACTACCTCCATCTTTCAGGTTTTTCACTGAACTGATACTAGTATTTGTAGGAGTTCATATTATATAACAACCAAGTTTTCTTAGGGCAGCATCCCTGAAAAGATTTCTGAATCTGAGTCCATTTGAGCTCTTGCAGTATGTAAATCATCGATCTGAGTTTTGCAGATAGGACCTATTTTCATTCTTCCTAAGTAGCTGTGAATTATCCTTAAATAACTTCTCATTTTGATGGGAGAGCATACTGAATCATAGAAAACTGGGGATTACAGAGCCTGTCTCCCTCCTTCTTTCACTCTTGAGTGATATTTAACTTGCTAGCACACCACTGAGACTTCAGACAGAAGAAAAAACAGTGCATCCTTCCTTTTCCTCTGCCCCTCAAAAAATTCAGTCAAATTTTCCCTGTGACTTACAATGGTTAATCTTGGAAAGATTTTCCTAATGTCCATCTGAATCTTCCTGGAATGCTGCAGACAGTGAATCTTTCAGGATACCAATGATCTACAGCAGAATGACCTGGGAAAGATGTTTGGAGGGAGAATATATCACTGGAGGTCATATTCCATGTTGCTACGCAGATACCCGAAGTTAAAATATGTTGCAAGAAAGTTCACTCTGGTTTTCTGGAGGATAAAAGGAGACACGACTGGGAAAGGATGCATTCTGACCTTAGTGGTTCCCTCAAAGGAATAAACAATGGCAACAAAAATATCCGTGGTATTTTATAGCTGTTGTCAACTGGAGCTGATTAAAAGGTATTTGCTAATGGTGTACACAGTTCAGTGTTTTATTTCCTGACAGTTTTTTCTGAATAAACAATTCGAGTTTCTCTGCACTAACTAAACTGCTTTAAATGTGCTCCAACTGTATTCTTTATGTGTTTTTTATTACTCCTCTGTGCTTAAGCCCTCATAATCAGCAAATGGCAATGTTTCCTTGTAAAATGCAAATGCAACTTTTTCTGTGGGAGCACCTGATTCCCCCTTCCTGTTAGTCTACACTGAGGGAGGTCAATGGACAAACCTAGCATGGCACAAAGCAATCAAGCCATTTTTAGGACCTAATTATGCCAGAGGAAAAAAGACCAGATTCCAGGATAGGACAAAACAGGAACCTACCAGCTTGTCAGAGCAGTGAGTTGCCGGTAGAACAAAACTTCCTTCCGCAGTTATGTTGTTAATGTGAGTGCAAGCTTAAACATGCTCAGAGATAGAACCAGGCAGGTTCCTGATGTTGTGGAAACTGTGATAGCTGGTACATTCTTGTCGTCAGATGTCATTCTTTTCCTCAGGTGTCACATTCACTTTCAAACAGGCTCTCCTACACATTTATTCCTGCACAGGTTGTATTGCTGAACATGATTATTTTTATGTTATGAACATGAACATTTAAAAAGCACATGCTGTGCTTTAACTAACAGACAGCCTTTGTAAAGGCTGTATGGACTCTCATTATTAGCCACACTTATTTTTGTTTCAGATTAGTAAATAAAAATGGGCAAAATCAGAACAGTTTTCAATGAAGTAGGAGTTTCTGTACAGGGATTCCTCTGCTTTATTTAATTCTTGTTTCAGATTATTTTCTGAGGCACAAATGTATAAGTGGCCTTATTGAATAAAGTCTAAATAAAAATTTGTTAAAGGCATCAAGATCTAACCTTTTACTTAGATACCTTAAATGTGACCTTATCATGCCTTATAATGACTTACCTTGGGAGTAAGGATGAAATCGAATCACACAATAAGCTAAGTGGCTAAATATTTTTAGTTAAGAAGAAACACTGTCTTTGAAGGCTCTCTATGCTTTGACAATCAAGAGTCTTAGTGGTCTGTATGGAATGGACAGCATTATCAAAGATTATGTGGAGACCTGTGCCCAGACAGCCTTTCAGAATGTCGACACTTTCCACTTGACAAAGCAGAACTATTGGATACTTCTCTGCAGTGCTGCTGTTACTGGAACAGTGACAAACTTTCTTTTATTAATGTTGTCCGAGGGTAAAAAAGAAAGGAAAGAGCATATATGACAAGTATATTCTCCTGACTGTTTTATTCCTGCCTCCCCACACCCCTGGTGAATTAGCAAAGTTCTTGTAAGAGGGAGGAAGGTAAGAAAGGAGATTGGAAAAGGACTGTGCCTTTATAAGATGCTAATGTGTGTTTCAGGAAATCACCTGTCAACAGAAGAAGTTTTTCACTTTGGCAACTACTGTCTTTGTGCAGTGAAGTTGCCACGTTTTGACAATTTGTGGCAGTGTTGTCTTTGGGTCCTTTTACTCCGCTTCATTTCCCATAGTCTTTAGTGTTCTGTATCAACTGCAGCTTCATAGAATCATAGAATGGTTTGGGTTGGAAGGGGATCTTAAAGATCATCTTGTTCCAACGCCTTTGTCATGGGCAAGGACACCTTTTACTGGACCGGGTTGCTTAGAGTCCCATCCAATCTCCCCTTCAGGGCAGCATTTTCTGTTTATTATCACCTACAAAACCTGGCTCTTCATTTGCAATATAGAATTTTCTGTTTAATTTATTTTTCTGGAACTAGGATTTTTATTTAGAGTATGGCATAATTTCTCAGGAGTCAAATATATATATTCAGACTTCCCAGAATCTGTGGACATAGAGATTCTGCTAATATAAGCCATAGCCAAACCTCTGGAGATACATGGATGTTAAACTGGCTGCCTGGTGGTCAGTCAAGTCTGATACAAGTGTCTGTTGAATCCACAAAAGGGGAATATTAAAAAAACTCCTCTATCTGTAGCCAGGTCTGAGCAGTGCCCAGTTGGAAATTCTTTAGTTCTGAGTTTCAGATGTGCCAGCATTAAATAAACCATTGCATGAACTCCAGAGAAATATTGCACCATTCTTCCCCTAAGATAAATCAGCTGCTTTAATTTATATTGTGATAACTCATACTGACCCTGCTCAGAAATTAAGATCAGTCTTTGCCCACCAATTGAAAATTAAGCTCACTGAAGAGAGAGCCCTTGTACCAAGATGCATGCAGAAATGATACTAAACAAAATTGATTTTGAGGCCAAGTTCAAAGTGACTTGATGGGTCAAAATGTCCAAAACTGGGCTGAAGGCTTCTTCTTTTTCAGTCTATGTTGATGTTTTATGATAGAAGGAAATACCGTAATTCTTCTGTAAATTTTTGTTTTCAAAACATTTGTTTTGGAAGTGACACACATTAGATTTAACTTCCCTTGCTCTGAGTTGGGAATTGAAGGCATTGGTTTTTTATAACCATACACTTGGCAATGAATCCATGGCAAAGACCAGCACCCTGCCTGTGTATGACGTTCTGTTTAGCCACAAGCCAAACTAATTGGCAGTGGTTTGACAGGCACTTTTTTGGTATTACAGACCTCTCCACTTCTTTTTTAAGCACTTGCAGGGTGGATTTCCACAGTGAAGAGACTGACTAGATATAAAAATTCCCAAAGGAGTGTAACTAACCTATAGCGGTGGGGGCATCGGTGCATTGATGCTGCATTTTTTCTACATGGTCCCTCGTGGGAATGCTTAGGCAGCACTCTGCCAGCACCCACGCATACACATGATCTCATCCTCGCAGGTAGTCGCAAGCAGCCACTCACAGACCCACAGTCTATGCATGAACCAGAGACGAAAAGGCGAGAGGGGTTCCCTGCATGCAATTCCGAGGCGTTTAATGGAACCAACACACTCAAAGGGAACAGAGGCAAAGAACAAAGAACAAAAGCCCACGTGTAGTTTTATCCCAAAGGGTCCCAGGGGTGGGCAGAGCATCTGAGGCCAAAAGTCTGAGGGCTAGGGGGTAGGGGCAAGGTTGTGTGACATAACAGGGGCTACCAACACACTCAAAGGGAACAGAGGCAAAGAACAAAGAACAAAAGCCCACGTGTAGTTTTATCCCAAAGGGTCCCAGGGGTGGGCAGAGCATCTGAGGCCAAAAGTCTGAGGGCTAGGGGGTAGGGGCAAGGTTGTGTGACATAACAGGGGCTAATGGGAGAAGGGAGGGGAGGGGAGAGAGGACCAGGGGCCAGTGGGGTCTCAGTAAAGGGAGAACTTTCTAGCACGGTGGTGTGGGGAGAGACCACTCCGTAGTAACACGGGGGGTGTAATGTGGACTTAGCCACTGCAACATCTCCCCCTAATTTACATTAAAAGAAGGCTTCCCCCACTTACTTGGAACTAACCAAGGTGGGAACTGTTCTTTCACTTCCTAGTAGTGGAGAAAGGTTATTTTGATTTTAACAGTGAGGGTCCCGGGTTGTGGCAGTATTTCAAACAACAAACAGATGACAGAACAACGAGAAACACCCGCAAAGCCCCCAAAAGGAGGCAACCCCTCCCCCAAGTTCCCAGTGTTCCAACAAGTCCCTAGTTCCTTTGATGGTGCTGGATGTGGTGGGCCTTTCTGGGCTAACGAGGCTGCGATTTCCATGCTCCTATCAGCCACAGCACCCGTAGCCACAGTAGTGTCTCTGGGTACTTGCTCGGATTAGGGACATCTAGGAGACAGCAGGGTGACAGGTGCCAGGTTCCATGGAAGAGTTGGGGTGGGTGTCTTTGTAAGGGTCTCAAAACAAAGTTGTTAAGAATCATGGCAAGATTACTGAAAGGTCGAATCACTCGATGAAAATACCTGAAACTGGAAATGTTCATTCTCCGTTTATTGATTTCCCTTTTCCATCCCCCCACTTCAACAAAGAAGGTAGGTATGGGTTACAGGAAGGGTAAACGATTATTTGGATGGGGAAACCATGAGGGAAGGTCAGAGGGGTTCAGGGATATTTTAAACTGAAGCTGTCTGGAGGGGGCGCAAATTAGATGTTCACATGGCTTGTTGCTTTGCGCAGACATCATCTCCAGCCGGCTCTAGTCTCGTCTTTGTCAGGTTCAGCATCAGGGTTTTCTGCATTTTTTCTTGAGCCATCAGGAGCTGTTGTCAGTGGTCCAAGGTAGGGCTTGATATTCTTTCCCAGCACCTGTTTCAAACCTGCTGGTGTGGAAACACAAGCATATCTCCTCCCCCAGGAGATGAGCGGAAGGGGTCCCTGAATTTGACAGCTCCCTGGATCCTTGACCAACACCAGTGGCTGTTCCTTTAATTTGGCTTGTGTCAAATTGGTAAGGGAGGCGGGGGTTCTGAGAAGGAGCCGTTTAAGAAATTGATGGTAAAGAGAGCTTTGCAGAGTCTCACAATGGGAGAATTAATCTCTGCACCTCCACGTTGTTGGTCAAGGACCCTCTTGAGAGTTTGGTGGGACCTTTCAACAACAGACTGTCCGGTGGGGGAATGGGGTATGCCTGTGGTGTGCTGGATGCCCCATTGACTAAAGAAATCTTGCATCTTATGGGAAACGCAGGCAGGACCTCTGTCTGTCTCCACTTCCTCAGGCACACCCAGGGTGGAAAAGGCAAGGAGGAAGTGTTTTATTACGTCTTTGGCCTTTTCTCCTGCATGGGCAGATGCAAAAACGGCTCCAGAGAAAGTGTCTACTGACACATGGACACATTTCAGTCTCCCAAATTGGGGGACATGGGTGACGTCCGTCTGCCACAATCAGCAGCTGCTGAGGCCGCGGGGGCTTACCCCTGTGCCTGAAGATGGTACCTGTTAATGTTGACAGTTAGGTCACATCGCTACAATTGCCCTTGTTTGATCTCTGTGGATGTTGAACATCCTCATGAGGGCAGGAACATTCTGGTGGAAAAACTCATGGCTTAACTTGGCTTGTGCAAAGGTGTCAGGTAAGTGGGTACTGTGCACAGCCATGGCCAGGGCATCAGCTCTCCAGTTTCCCTCTGCAGTGGGTCCTGGCAAATCTGTGTGTGACCTCACATGCATCACATGATAAGGTTGTTCTCGGTGGGAGAGAAGGCAGACCAGTTCTGAGAGTAGTTGATATAATTTGGGATTTGCCACTTCTTTTAACAGGGCATGTTCCGCTCTGATGGTCACACCAGCTACATAGGCCGAATCTGTGACTAAATTGAATGGTTCTTGAAATCTTTCAAATGCTCCAACCACGGCTGCTAATTCAGCAATTTGTGGGGATCCCTCCACCACCTAGACATCAGATTCCCACATCTGTGTCCGAGGATCCTGCCAAGTCATCACTGACTTATGGGATGTTCCTAAGCAGTCTGTGAAAACTGTTAGAGCCTTCAGTGGGGTTTGGCTTAGCAGTGATTTTGGAACCAGATTCAATGTTGTATTAAAGAACTTATGTTTGGGTTTGTGGACTGAAATTTGGCCTGTGTAGCTGTCCAGAGTGTACTAGAGATGTTTGTTTGTCTGGAGCAAATGCTCCAAGTTACCAGCTGTTAATGGCAGGTGTATGCATGAAAAAATTGCACCCAGCGAGAGTTCGGAGGCAAGCCCTGGCCCTCATGACTAATTGGGCCATTCATTCCTGTGGTGTTGTGATGCTTTTGGGCGGCTGATGTGACAGAAAGATCCACACTATGATGATTAGAGGGTCTTTTTGCGCTGCGTCCCACTGAAAGATCAAGCCATGAAATCGAGGTGTNCTGTTAATGGCAGGTGTATGCATGAAAAAATTGCACCCAGCGAGAGTTCGGAGGCAAGCCCTGGCCCTCATGACTAATTGGGCCATTCATTCCTGTGGTGTTGTGATGCTTTTGGGCGGCTGATGTGACAGAAAGATCCACACTATGATGATTAGAGGGTCTTTTTGCGCTGCGTCCCACTGAAAGATCAAGCCATGAAATCGAGGTGTGTTGCCTAGAACAATGAAACTGAAAGGCAAGTGTGGAAGGGTCTGGTGGGCCTGTCGAGAAGACAGGGCGAGCTGCACCTTACCGATGGCTTCCCGGGCCTCTGCGGTGATGGCACGTGGCAAGTCCAGGTCCTTGCAACCCGTGAGAAGTTCGAACAGGGGCGAGAGGTCTTCCATCATAACAGCCAGCAGGGGGCGTACCCAGTTAATGGACCCACGAAGCTGATGCAAGTTCCGGAGGGACTTAGGGTCATCTTGGATGGTGAGTTGCTGGGGCACGATGGTCCGTTCGCCAGTGCGGAGTCTAAGGTAAGTCCATGGGCAGGTAAGCTGGATCTTCTCAGTTTGAATCTCAAACCCTGCTTTCTCGATGGCTCGGACAATCTCTTTGAGGGTCAAGTCCAGGTAATTTTCGTCAGGTGCGCAGATTAAGATGTCATCCATATAGTGGAGTAGGATGGCCTTGGGGAACTCCTTCCTGATCGAGGACAGGACGTGTGCAACGCACCACTGGCAGATCGTCAGAGAATTTTTCATATCCTGAGGTAGAACTCACCAGTAGTACCTGTGCACGGGGACCTGCTGGTTCAGGGATG
>WEIT01022940.1:314450-341614 GCA_013389985.1 Dryoscopus gambensis | reverse complement strand
AGAGTTAATGGAAATATAGTTTTGGCTAATGTATAGAGTATGAACACTTTATTGACTATTCATTAAAGTCTTGTAGATGGCTTTAACTTTGTGAAATATGATGATTTCCCCAACATTGTACTGATACTTCCTTCCTTCTCCATAATGCCTCATCATAAATATGCTGCGCATTAGAACCACAACAACATCNTTTGAAATTAAGATTTTTGATCTGCAATTGAAACGTCTTCTTAAATAGGTCCAGCAAATACCGTGTGGGACAGTAATACCAGTTTTTGCAAGATTAATGTCCAAGAAATGAGTTTTCAAGAGCTCCAAATTTTTTTAAAAGAGTATGTAGGAGTAACTATAATGTGGAAGTATAATGTTTGGGATGGTTAAAGCCATCTAGACTTTTTAAAAGGCTGTTTGCCTGCGTGTTTATTTTGGTCATATATGTAAGACAAAACCCCAATCCAGAGTAGTGTTTCATTATGGTACCATTAGCAATGAGTTCCTTTTTGTAGCCCAGTTTGATTGCTCTGTGTGTTTATACTGTGACAAAATTGTGATGATGTCACCACACTCGTGCTTTTCAACCAGCACCCTAAACTAGTGAACAAAATGGATGAACTTCAATTAATGAGCAACTACTCATAATTCTGCGTTCTTCCCATTCCTTTCATCTGCCTTGCTATTTCAATCTGTTTGTAAAGAAAAAAAGATTAATTTCTTGTCAATTTTTTTAATGACACTCTTAATTTTTTATACTTTCCTCACAAACATTGATGCATTTTGCAGCCCTGTGACTTGTGGGCATTATGTTATTCTCAGTGCTGAGAAATGCAGCAGAATGTTGATTATTTGGGCAACATTCCCCCAGTTGCTCTTATGGAGCTCTGGGGACTTGTTTTTTTGAAGTGCTTTTTGCTGAAGTGGCAGGTGGGACCCGAGGTGTGGTCTGGAATTCATTTGAGCTCACAGAACACTGTTTTATCTTCTCGGCAGTGGAACAATAGTGCCATCGGGTGGGCATGAAGGTGAGGGATTCCTTGGGGAATTTTGAATGTGTTGCTATTTCAGTAATCTAAATTCATCCTGGATCCAGTTGATCTTGAATTGATGACTTAATTAGTGCAAGGTCCTGCAATATACTTGGTCTCTGAAACACAATCAATTGCATAAAGAATGACATACGGAAAGAAAAGAAAAACATATGGAATATTAAAACGCCTCTTGATGAAATACCACTGCTACCAGTTACCATAAACAGGTTTTACACTTGGACATTTTATTAATTTGGCTTTTTTTACAACATGTGCTAGCTATTTATGCAAATATTGAAAATTAAATGGCCCACAGAGACGCTTTTGATTTCTCCTCTTAATATTTTTGTTTGTATCTTTAATGCCCTAAATTCAGATGAGCGGAGTGGATTCCAGTTCAGTCCCCCAGTGGCATAGACCTTCTGCTTAAAACATCTGGGAGCATGGCTTAAGTAGTGCTTGTACTACTTCAGATGTTTTCCAGCTATATGAAACTACTTGTCAACAATTGTTCATGACCTTTCAGGGTACAAAATGTATAAATAAATGGAAGGTTTGCAATAGGAAAGATTTTTTATGGCACATATATCTTGGTCTTTATCTTGACTGCTGGTTACGATTTGACCAGTGCTTGAAACTCTGAAAAAGAAGAAAAAATGGCACCTCAATTTGTAATAACACAGTCAAAAATTTCTTTTGTAATTTTTAGAGTTAAAATGGGAAGCTAATGCTACTTCCTCTGATAGTGATTCCTTAAAGGTAGCTCATTGTGTGTTCATGACATTAGATACTTAAGGCAAAGGAAGCGTTACGTTTAAGTGACACATTGTATCACAGCTCATTAGCAAAAAAGCAGTGAAATTATAGACTGAATTTCGGTTCTGGTCCTGAAAAAAATCTCCATAGATGAGAAGAGGGACTGATAACTTTAGCCAGGGCTACAATAGAGATCGGTTCCTGTTAGATTCTCTCTATAATACAGAGCAGATTTGAGCACCTCCAAATCAGATCCTTAACATCCCATACATGGATCAGAGCAGCTGCCTAGAGCTGCCTTTAGGAAGTCTCAAAAGCAGGTATTATGCTTTTAATAAGGGCAGTCTTACCATCCACTCCAATTTTACCATCTCCATCGCTGTCCCCTGCTGCCAGGAACGCCTTGGTCTCAGCATCAGTCAAAGCTCTGGCACTGGCTGAGAAATTCTTCAGGAAAAGTCTGTTAAAGGTGAGAGAACAAATGAGTGAAACATAGTGCTGCAAGTGTTCGGGGTTTGGATTGGTAATAGCTGTAAAATTTCAAGCATAATTCAGTTCTTGAGAACTATTTCAATGGCAAAACTTCCTCTTAACTTCTTTGAGAGTGAGGGTAAGGAAGTCGGAGGATGCTGCATCACAGCCTGTAAAAATCCTTGATGACATCTTGGTTTCATTGGACTAAAAAAGTAAAATTAACACGGACTCTGTAGTGGCAGGATTCATCTTCCCTCCTGTGTTATCTTCCTTCTTTCTCCTAAAATGCAGAGTCTTAGCAGCAGGAATTTCTCTCACCTTACTTTTAACTTCAAAGTCAGATGGATGTGATCTGGAAGGTAGAATTCATGTGACAGAAAGAAAGATGAGAGAAAAATGGCCCTTTGAATTCAGTCTCATAAAAAAATCTTACAATAATAAAAAGCAGCTGTAGCAGAACTGCTATTTTTATCTTCACAGTCTGTCAGTTATTGCTACATGAAATGAGTATTTTCAGTGCTGTTGGAGTTTTCCCATTGTGATCCAGCCTTGCCTTTGTTATTTGACTTGCAGCTCCTCCAGCACCAGCACTCACCCTCAGGTGCACAAACACAGTTGTCTCCCACCCAAAGGGACAGGAGGAAGGGGAATATTTCTGATCTTAATCATGCATTTTCAGACGATAAAACATAACCTTGTTGGTAACTTTTTAAATTTACTTACTTCAATTCTTCTTCCTCAATAAAGCCACTCCTATCCTGGTCAAGAATTCCAAAGACTTTGGCAACTTGGTCTTTGGACTTGGAGTTGAGACCCACTTTGACAAAAAAGGTTTTGTAGTCAAATGAATCAGCAGCTGAAATAAGCAGATGGAAACAAGAAGAGTAGAAGAAAAGTAGTCAAAAATCTAGAACAAAAAGATTAGTTTTTGATCAAAAAGCAGCAAACTATTCTGCAGTGCAGTGAGGGTAATTACAAATCCCAAGTAACAGTCTTGGTTTTTCCTGAGTTTATATCAGATTAATGAGGTTTTCCCATCAATGATGTCTCACACCTAGGAAGATAATGAAATAATGACTGTGGTCTTCAGCATGCAGGACCATACCCTTGTAAATTGATACTTCACTGAAAGATATATTTGTAGCACTCAATGATAAATATTGTGCTTGTATTGAAATCAGAAGTTTCTCTGAAAAAACAGGATTTCTGCTGCTGGATTTCAGCCTTTGGATTTTTTCATCCTTAAAATTGCTGCAATGCGTAAATGATGATGGGTGCCTGTACTCGGCTGGCCAGGATTAAAACTTGCATCTGTTCCATTACCTTGCATTAAGAAAGAAAGCATTTTCTGTTTCCATTGGAATTGGGACTTTGGGGTAGCAAGGACAAAGGATTTACACAGATAAACTGAAAAGCCAAATTTAAAACGTAAATACTACCTTGACAGCTCTGCAGACCGGCAGCAATTTCAGCTTCTGTCAGGATACTGGAAAGAGCCATGTCAAGACTGCTGCAAAATGAAAAATAGTGTTGGATAGAGTTGTCACTGCTCTTCCTCCCTCAGCTGTGGAGGTGGCCCTGAGGGCAGCCAGGTCTCGTCAGGGGCCGGGTGAGCCCAGGTGCCAGGGCAGAGCAGGGAGCTGCCCTGCAGGAGCCAACTGCTCCATCCTTTAGCTCAGATACACATCGTGCACCTGAGTCACTGGTGCTTCTTGGTAAGTCTTTGGGTGTACGAGCTGAGAGCAAACCCAAATGGATCTACAGAACTGCCCGGCGTTTGGGCATCTGCGGTTATTCCCACGCATTTTTTGTGTGAATTATTATGATGTCTTTTAAATCCCCAGAGGAAAGACTGAACTCACCTGGCCACTTAGTTTTCCCCAAGCCAAGAACAGAAAATATTGTCAGGTAAAATATCTGCAGAGTCCTCTTGGCTTAATTCTTTTTCAAATGACATAGAGAAGGACTTATATAGACCTTCGTTAAGTCCTCTTGACCTTTTACAGAAGTCCTAGAGCCACGTGATGGCTCAGATACCCCAGGGGATAAATTACTGTGGCTGACAAGACCTGCTAGCTAATCAGATTGATATTTATATCCTAAAGGAATGTGCATGGTGTTTTAGACAATACGTAAGGTTTAGTGCCATATGAAGTAAATCCTCATAGCTTGCGCCTGTTTTAGTGAAATGAATTATTTTTTATGTATAAATGAAGAAATACATACATTTTTAAGTGCTTAATAATAGCAAGAAATGGACATCTTCATAGCAGGCTTTGACTTTTAAGGGCCCAATCCTGAGATGAACTACCCATGAAACACTACTCCTGCTGTTGCCCTAGTAGTATTCAAAACATACTAATACTGATACATTTATAACAGATATATCTGATATACCAGTACAAGCTCAAAGACAAAACTTCTTCAGCCCAAAGTACTTTTAATAAGTTGTTATATAAACTTTAGTTAGCTATAAAACTCAAAGTATATATTTGACAGCATTTTCTCAGCATTAATTAATTGCATGGTGCACATTTTTAAGTCGTCCCAGTAAATATGTCCATTTATATAATGAAGATTTTCAGTTGTTCAGCAGGACACAGGAGGGTGAATCAGTTATGGCCAGGAGGGAAACAGAGCAGTGAAATCAGTGATATTTGGTTCTTCCTTGCTGTGCTGAAAAAATAAACTTCTGTAAGGTCTCAAACACCAGCTAATATCAAACTGCAGCCTTTCTCTTAGTGGGTATTAATTGGGACCCCCGCTCAGTTATCTCATGAAATTTATTGGAACTTAACAGAGAGAATAGTTGAAATTGGGCAGTGTGTAAAAAGCCATCGGGAGAACATTTCACACCAACACTTACATAAACATGGCTGGAGTACTGCTTAGGTTTAAATAACATTTGAGTGATGCGACCACTTAAAATGAAGCCTATCCTCTAATAACTGTAGCATAAAGCTGCTGCCTTTCAAGAATTACGTACATGAAAATGCAAACAAAACCGCATCTATCTCCATTCCTCTTGATTTCTTCAGGAGAAGAATTTTTAAGAGAAGCCCTGACTATGTTATTCTAAACCCATGCTATGTGGTAAATCGGAAATTGTGAAAACTAACTTTTCTGGATGATATAAGATCAACCGAACAAGTTATTTTTAAAGGCATTTTATCCCGAACAGGTGGATATCTAAATTAGATGATTCAGTTTTTCCATTGGGAATCTAGCTTTGCCTCTGGCTCAGGTTACTAGGAAATAATCAAGAGTCTGGCCTGAGATCAGAGACAATCTGATAATTGTATGGGAATCACTGATCATTCAAGAAGTAATCCTTGTGAGGAGCCCACACTGAGACGGCAAAGAGTTTGTAGAGAAGAGTTTTGGAGTATTTCTGTAGCAAACCAGCACTTGCCCGAAGGTGGCACCAAAGACAGGCAAGTCCAGCCATGGGAGCGCTGAAGGACTGCGGGTGAGGGAAACCGAGGACCGGGGTGGGAACAGGATAACAGGAGGGCGTTCATCAGAGGGGGACAGAGGAAGCAACAGGTATTTAAAAGAAAAAAAGTCTAGTCTACCAAATCGCTCAAAAGAACAGGCGATTCTTTAGAAATAGACTAAACTGAAAAATCTGAGATAATTCCTGAGGACTTTCCTTTCATGATGATTTAGAAGAAAAGGTTATTTTGTCTGTCTGACAAAAACGGGGTTTACTGTGGTTTTTTTATGTTGGCTAAATTTTACACTCCATTATGGAAACATTGCAAATATGAAATTAATTTGTTCTGGAAGCCTGGGAGTTAAAGCAAGAAGTTAGTGTCTAAAAAATACAGCCTTTTTTCAGTCTATTAAATAATTAATATGTCATTGGGATGGAACTGATGTGATTCCCTTTGAGTCAAGTATTTGCATATTCTGCTTGGACAGAAGTTCCCCTTTGAATTTAGGGTCAATAATACTTTTTTAACTGCAGGGATTGGCATTGTCTTAGGGTACATTATTTTCCTGTTGTAACTGGAGTGATGATCTGATTTTCTCTTCTGAAGCTTGAAATACAAAATTGATTTTCTTGTTTTCATGAGTGTAGGACATGCTGACCAACAAATCAAAAGTTCTGGAGCAGCCGTATCTCAGCTGCTGATGTGCTCTATAGATCTTTGGTACAGAAAGTGTAGCAGAAAGTCCAGACCAATAAAATGGTATCCTTCTGTACTTACAATCAAAACTAATGTGGAAATTAAGTTTCGTAAAATGTCAATGCTTTAGTTCATATTCCACAGTATCCTCCTACTAAAATGTTTTAGAATACATGAAAAATTAAGCATGAAAATGTTAGGTACATGTCTGTTCAGGGATTTAATCAAGATGTATCTATTTCAGTAACCCATTCCAGGAAATTAATCCAGCCTTGGCCCCCTGTGCCCACACTGTTTGTGCGAAGAGCTCCGGGCGCCTCTGATGATGCTGCATCAAAGATTTTCCACATGGGCTGGCTGCTAACTCAAAGAAGAAACTGTACCAGTCTATGTGTGCAACGAATGTTCTGACATCCCCTTGCCCTTTCTGTGCTCTCTACTTGTTAGGAGATGACTGAGATTTCAAACAGTTGGAGAGCTGAAATTGAATCTCAAGTTTACAAATGGCTTTTGGATTGGGATTTCCAAAGGAACATGAAGTTAGGGGGCAGCCAGCTTTCACTAAACACCAGCAGGTTTTATCTCATGCTTGGTTCTCCTCCTCCTTCAGGACAACCCAAAATTTTGTTTAAGAGAGATGGTGAATTCAGTGGCTAGAGCACTAGGGTGGGTTTGGGATTGTGACCCTGGCCCTCTGTATCTTTTCTCTAAGAGCTCATGTAGGGCAATCAATTTCTTTGTGTTTTGTTCCTGCTAAAAGGGATCATAGTACGTCTTTATTTCATAAGAACTGCAGGGAGGATTAGAAATTAAACTGCTCACACGGGGTGATCAAGGGACTGAGGTGTCTGAGAACTTACAGTCTTTGGGCCTAGTGGAATTTAGATCTACCACTCACAATTTGAGTTGCTCTTTAATTGTCTTAAGTGAAGGTAAAACATATAAACCACATCTCCTTTATGCTGGGAATTATGAAGCAGCCTTATACTGAGTATTATAGTGAGTAGGATGGTCTGACTCTAAACCTGAGGGCAGGTGATCAGTGTGAAAATACCAGGGGTTGTTAGATTCTTTCTGATTTGATGTGGCATAAACAACTTCTAACAGAATTTTAGTTTTTAACTGTGTACTCAGCAGTGTTTTATTTGTGTAATTCATTCATAACAGCTTGATGCAGAAAATTTAGTCCTTACTTAGAACCTCCATCCTTGAAGATACTCAAACTCATCTAAGAGCAATGTGCCCTTCTGAGGGAATGATTGGACCAGAGACCTCCAGAGAACCTTTTTATCAGGAATTACTTTCTGATTCTGTACCTTAATTATGGTAACATTATGATACCAACCACGTGTCTCTTCTACTTCAGTTGGCATTCATGCAGACATCCTGCAACCAAAGCTTTTCTCTAGCAGGATGGCATTGTCAAGTTCAGAGAACACTCCATGACATTCCCTAAAAAACCATAGCCACTGACTGAAGTTAATGAAAATGAACCTCCCCAGAAAACTTTACATTTTTTGAATTTGTTTCCTTTAGTTGAAAATACTCTTCTAGTTTGGTTAAAATGTGGATCTAAAATGTGGATCCTAATGCCCACAGAAACCTTAATAGAGAGTAGGTGGTATTTTTGCTGAAGCCTGTGGGCTTTTTTTAAAATTGGGGTCTTCTTGGAGTTATATTATAATTCCTTCTAGTGAAATGGCTGGATGATTTTATTAAGATTTAAACACATCTTCTTGCTACAAGTCACTATTTAAGAAGAATGGATTTTCTTTTAGCATAGATGAAGTTGCAGCTTACACAAGGATTTCCTGATTCTTGTGAGTGCCTCATCCCCCCGTGGCAGCACAAGGCAGTGATGTGCAGTTGTTCAGCATCTCTGTAATACAGGATGGGCCACTGTGCATTTCTTGCATTCCACATGAGACTCTCAGAGGTGCAGGGAATGCGGTGTCAGGTCTGGCACTTCTGGTGCTGCGTGTGGCATCTGCTTGTGAGGCAGGGACAGGATAGTTTAGTGATCTGCAGTGTGAAGAGCTAATGTATATATTACACCTGGATATTGCTGCAGATCTGGGTAGCCCCAGGTTTTTTTCTTCTGCAGGGTAATAATTAAGGTAAAAGGAACCAACGGAGTCTCATCATTATGCAAAATATTTCAGTGCTGCAGTTAACAGCAGCTATAATTTAAGCCCAGATTTAACATCCAAGGCAGCGGGGATAGAATTAGGATTTATATTCCTTATAATTCTGCCAAGGCTTCAGTGAGTCTGGTTGCTAGAATACGTCTTTTGCATTAGCCATCTTAAATCTGTCAACCAGCTCTCTTACATGCCTGGGAAATGAGGGAGCTGTGCTTGCCTCACATAATCATCTTGCAATTCATGGAAATGCCAACACTGGATGTTACATAAAAGTTCCAGAAGGCTTTGTTTCTGCTCTTCTTCAAAACAGCTGCCAAATCATAATTACCATTCCATTTCAGCGAGGAGTATTAAAACGACAGTCTGCTCGTGAGCTGGAGCCACAGCACAGCACATGGGGAAGGAAAGAGCTAAATCTTGGTGGGGAAATTTCTGACACACTCAGCCAGAAATGCACAACATCCACCCAGCCTGCTGATGTCTGCATTTAGCCATGAACATTATTTACTTTGTCTGCTAATGAAGACAATGCTATAACCGACTCTAAATCTTGTAAGACGCTTATCAAAGGGAAGACTGGTTCTTCGTTTTCAGACTGAAGAAAACCGCTGATATTATGGAACATATAGATGATAATTCATACAACAAAGACAGAGTTGAGTAATGGCCATTATTTAACTATGTAACAGCTTAGGGTAATCAAAGAGCAGGATTGGCTGTAGTTTCATGTGTAGAAAACACAGAAATTCACAGATGTGGCCAAGTGTTACTGTTTTGTACATGTTAAGAGACAATAAGCAACAGGCTCATGATTCATGGAAAAACCTCCGGGCCTGAGGCCCAGGTTGTCAGGGGACTGTGACTTGTGGCAGTGTCACAGTAGGATTAGACCCTTCTCCTCTATCTCACAGCTGCCTTAGATTTCATGAAAGATAAATCTTCTTAAGGGACAGTCACATTTTAGGCCATAAACACTTTCTGACAATACCATTACGCTGTAATCTACTACTTTATTTTGTAAAATTACCCACAAACTTATTCTTTGCTTTGAGTTACGTGTGAACTCCTCTTAAATGTCTTAATTTTTTTCTCATATTCACAGGGTTGGGACTTAATATGAATTATTTTTAGCTATCTTGTTAGCATTGCTTTTCCTTAAGTATCAGAGAATTAATCAGAAATAAACCTCAATTAAATCAGTACAATTAAGCCTTAGAAGATATCATGTGGTTTAAGATCATCAAAACTGTGTGTGGTGAGTCAGCATGCTCAAGTTTGAGGATGGGGAACCTAAACAAAATTTTAAAAAGCAGTTTTTTCCCCCAAGGATCTTTTTGTTGATTTTTTAACTTTTTCTCCCCTCTCCCAGCCACAATTTCAGCATTATCAGTGGTTGAAAATCACAAAGTGCCTTCTTAACAATGGAAATGTAACAATGCCACGTGACCAAAACATTGCAAGATTTCTCAGCAATCAGGTGTGTGAACTTCATGTGTGGGGAACTCTTAATGCCTGAAACAATATAAAAATGTCCAAACACATGCTGAGTGCGAAGTGCCTGTTGGACGAGGTAATTGGCAGACTCAGTCCAAGGTTGCCTTTGGTCTAATGCTGTTTATGCCTTCACCAGAGACTGGAATTCTGTCAAGGAAGAAAGTGAGAAAAGCAGGGAATAAAACTTGTTGAAAGTGTTTTCTTGACATCTTAAAAAAGATAGATAAAAATGACTAAAACTCCTAGGCATGGAGGACTCCCAAAGTTATAATAACACTGCACAAGCTACTGCTAAACTGAGATTCTGGGGGCGTAACAGATTTTTCACTCCTTAAAAAGAGTAAGTGCAGAAAGGAGGAGTGTGTCTGTAAATTTGTATTTGTAGGAAATCCTGACTTAAAGGTAAACTCTGTTTACCCCGTTACAAACTCTGATAATAGCCAAGGAAGAAGAGCCTGTAGCTCTCAGTGAGAAGAAATTTTTTCGGTTTTGTTTTTCCAAATAAAAATATCTGTAGTGAAGTAATTCCAGAATAGGAGATCCAATGGTTAAGGGCTAAGATCTGCATAATATAATGCCCTATTTGGGGCTCATAAACAGAAGCTGCAAAAGCTGCTGCTAAAGCAAATTCCTCCAACAGTGTAACTCTCTCTCCTCCCAAATCTGGCTAAGATTAGCACGTGTGTCTGTTGCAGTTATTGCCACCTGTCCCAGTTCAGCTGAGACAGCCCTGTTTTCAGTGACTTCATCTCTAATACATGATGCATAATGTCCTATTTTTCTGTGCTGCAGTTTCTAAAATAAATATCCTGGCTAATTCACATCATCCCTGTGAGGTTTTCTTCAGGAATTTGACTGAGTTTCTTGCAGGACTGCCCGGTCAAATGTGCACTTATCAGATGATTTTCCAGCACAAAATCCCGTGCTGCACCGCAGCAGTTGCAGCATTGAGAAACAATGCCATCTGTATTTTACACTAGTGAATTAAGCACTCAGTAATATTGGCTGATGTTTGATAGAGGAAGATGAAGAAAAAAGTTTCTTTAGTTAGAAGTGGGTTTAAAAATGCAACTGTTATATGGCCAGATGTGCAGAGCATCCACTGCTGAAATGGAAATTCAGAGAAATTCAGGTGTTCTGAATGTTTTAAGAATCTGGCACATTGAGTCTGTGAATCAGACACACAGCAGGATTAATCTCAAAGCTGTTATCATTGACTGGAAGACTCTACACTGGGCCTAAATATTCTGTTGCTGCAACAGAGACCAAATGGGAATAAAACTATGAAAATAAAGGAGTATGTGCTCATATGAAAATTGTGGCAGAAAGTACAAGGCCAAAGTGCTTGTGTGTATTCTTCATGCCTCAGTTTAAATGCAGCCCAAAATGTGTGCATTTTAAACCACAAATTTTATCAGTTTTCCAGAATCTTACCTTCCACTCCAATTTTGCCATCACCATCAGAGTCTCCTGCAGCCATAAAAGCCTTGGTCTCCGCCGAGGTGAGGGCTCTGGCATTGGAAGAGAAACTCTTCAGGAACAACCTGAAATAGAACAGGGCGCTGTGCTTGAGTTTTGCTGTCTGAAATGTCCCATGAGGTAACGTCTGCTCTTATTATCTGAGGGAATCCACACAGATTCAAAGAAAGACAAGGATCCGTGTTTTATTTTTAAAATAACATCAAGGGTTTCTTCTAGGACACCAAGGAAGTTCACAGGTTTTTGTTGTTTAAAGAAACAGAGCAGCTGAACAGTACTTACTGCAGCTCCTCTTCTTCAATGTAACCACTCTTGTCCTTATCAAGGATTCCAAAAACTTTCTTTATCTGATCAGGAGTTTTGCTGGATAAACCAACCATGGAGAAGAAAGACTTATGATTGAAGGAATCATCAGCTGGAAGAAACAGAAGTTGTTAAATATTCTCCCTTGAAGTTGCTACTACTGTCTGTACTCCTTGTGAATATGTATGTCTTTTCTGAAGCACCAGCCTGCTTCTCTCTCTTGTTCCCTGGTGTGGCAAAAGAGCAGATACACAGGATTATAATTTCCCTTTTTAATCACTGTGTGCCTGTGGTCATGTTTCCTTTCAGCCAGTTTGACGTTTTCTGCTATAATGCACATTCTGCTAAATCAGGATTTATGCAATGTGTCACATGCAATTAATAATAAATATCGAGAGGGTGCTACTGTGACTTACAAACAACTCCTATAATTCTTAATTCATTTTCACAGAGTCCTTACTTAGGTGAAGAATTTGATAGAAAAGTAAGTAATACACAGGCAAACCAGATCTTTGAGTATTTGGGAAATTGGCTTGATCTTACTGAGCAGCTCTTAAGAGAAGTGAGACTGATCATTGCTTCACAAACAACACTCTGATTCTGCAAGCTGAGGCTTTTTCTGACATTTTGAAGGAAAAGGCTAACTTAAATTTAAGTCTTTAACAGGTTTAGACACTGAGAGCTTAGTGTTAAGCCAGACCTAACAGCAACTGTGGCCCTTTAATTGCTGCTCACCACTTGTGAGACGTTTTGAATTTAAGGGGCTATATTGTAATGTAGCTTAGAAAGAGATCTCAGAGGGAAGGAATCTAAGGGGAAAATGATAGGCATGTCATCTTAAGACAGAAAAATGATATGCATCTTCTGTCTGCAGAGCGACCATTCCTTACCCTGGCAGCTGGAGAGAGCAGATTCAATATCTTTAGCAGAGAGGATGTCAGTGATGGCCATTGTTGAACTGTAAAATAAATTAAATGTGAGCTACTTAGTCATTAAAATGACTTCTCTCCTACTTTCATGGCTCTATTTGAAGTTGCTGCAGTGACAGTGTGTGATAGGGGAGACATTATTCATGTGATGGCAAGTGGAGCTCACTGTAACAGATGTCTGCAGCAGGTGCTTCCACTGAAAGCTGGGAATGAGGGAGGAATTCCACACGCGGGAGCGTGGGGCTTCAGGAAGATCTGATGCCTCTGCTGCAAATCAAAGGTGTCCAGCGCCACAGAACTTCATGACTTCTGTGTGGGATTTCCTGGAGGTGGATTATTACTCAGTAAAACCCAGCATGTATTTACAGTACACACAAGAGATAAGGTTCAGAAAGTCCCCTAGAACCATATCTGGAATAAGTGTAACTGGAATGTTAAAAATCTAGTATTATTATCAATAGATGTAGTGATCTTCACAAAGAATGAAAATATTAGTGTAGAATTAGTAACAGTAATTTTACTCATGTAAATTTGGAGAGTAAGTTCCTCCGCTGTTTAGTTGCAGCAATAAATGTGGCTTGCTGGGCTACTGCGTCACTGAAAGACTATATTTCATGAGGGCTTTGGAAAAAGTTTTTGTCAGTACTCTCTGAGATTTTTTTCTTTTCATTCTATGTAGGTTATAATAAACCATATCTTTGCCCAGATTTGGGCATTTCAGTAGACTGTTGTCTTTAGAAGAGAAGTATAGTGACTTAATATTCATTCTCAGTAGAGCGGAGGAGGTGTTTTCTTCTGACACAGCAGCATTTCATTTGAGAAAAATACTCTGTCCCATTCAGCCACCAACAGCTGCAGTGGTTTGCCAAAGTAATATATATATCACTTAACAAAATGCGATAGCGCCGAATTTCTAATCAATTTTTAGTGCATTGGTGCATTTACAGTTTGGTAAACTGCACACACCAGTGCAGACAGGTTACAGTTTAAATCTTGCAACATTACTCTTAATTCATGCTAGTGAAAGAGGGGGACTAAGGCATAGAAAAGTTATTCTTGAAAGCCACAAGAGAGTAGAAATATGTTTTCATTAATCCTTAGCTGGTCTTCAGCAACATCATTCTTCCTGTCTAAGCACAGAATGAGAAGGAATCAACTGGTGGTACCCATTTATAGTCTGTGCACTTGTTTGAGATCTAAACACGGGTTTAAACTTTGCCCAAAATATGAAATTGCTGCCTCTGTACCTGTTGGTTTGCAGCAGAAGAAATCGTCAACCGTTTTAGTCCCTTTCTGAATATCTCAAAACTGTTAAGAAAGCAATGGGACCCATTCCCTCTGGTGGCAATGGATCCCTCCCCAGCTCAGGCAGCTGAGTTACTTTTGTTTTACTAGCAATTATTTTGTCCCAGTGGTTTCTTGTGCAAAATACTTCCCCCTCTCAGAATTAGGCAAGATAATTTGGAGCTCAGATGTTCACCTAACTTTTACTGCTGACAGGATTAAAAAGAGAAAGAGTTGAAGGAAAACCCTAAAAATTGCAGCATTTTTTACAAGGGGCATCATTCTTGTCTTGTTCCGTCCTATTATTCAAATGCTGATTCTCCTCTATGTCAGCTTGTGAAGATACAACATACTGGAAGCTGAGATAAGAACAGATATTTTAATTGCTATCCATTTTGTTTTTGTGCTTCTTTGAAAGCAGAAAATCTCATCATCTTACCTTTGTGGTCTTCTTGACTGGATGAGGACGCAGGCAGGTTGGGAGGAAGGCGCTTGCTGTGTGTCTCCAGCAGAGCTGAGCTTGCATATATATACTTTAAGTTGTATACCATATACAGATTTTAGATTTCAGCGTCATGAAGGGGGAATGGTGTCAAATGAACTTGCCTAACTAATCATCTTGAACTATTTTTATCTCAAGAGAATACATATGATATTTGCAAACGAAACAAGATAAGTGGCCAGATAGGCAAAAAGAACAGAGTCATGTCAAATTTCCTCTGATTTAAGCAGAGAACACCAGCTTCTTTATGTGATGTAGGACAAGACAAAACCCCCCACTATCTCATATGCTTGATCTGAGGAGTGAGATGAAGTGAAGCACAACAACTTCTGAAGAGGCGTCTTTAATGAATGTTTAAATGTGATAACTTGTTATCTTATCTGTAGATGATACATATGATAGAGTTTCAACCTTGGATCACTAAACAAAAAGAAAAAATTAAAAGTATCCTGTTTGGGTATTGTTTGCATAGCAAACCAATCAGGGAAAATAATAGCCATATTGTGTCCCAGAATGTCTGATCTGTTCTTGTTTTGAAAAAAAAAATACCACACAGTTAATTTGTTGCTATAGGAGGTAAAATAATATTATGTCAATCCATCAGAACAGTTGGTTGGGGGAGGGTATTTCATCTGCTATGTTTCCAGAGAAAATCTTCCAATTCTGCAAGATTCTGACAACCTGTTTAGTCGGCTATGTATGAAGCAAAGGGGTTGTGATCTGCCCAGCTGTCTCTGAGACAGAAGTTCCTGAGCCCTACATGAAAGATTGTTGCTTTCAGAATAAAGAGAAAAATTTCAATAGCAACATCATTGCTATAACCATATCTGAAGAGTGTCTTTTCAGTTTTCAGCCTGTTTCAATCTCTTTTAGAAGAGTGATTATTTTCCAGAACTGTTTGGCCCCTGCTGCGTTCCTTTGTGCTAGTTACTTTTTTCATGGATATAATTTGATCATCTCAATTTTCTTTCACAATGTTGTAGCCTGACTGGGTGAGGAGCCTGTCAGCTTGGATCTCACTTGTGGCTTGAGGTAGCAGAACAGCGAAAGACAAGTCATATGCATGACAGCACAAGGTGTCATCATGGCCTGGGTGAAGGGATGGCAGGGGATGACAGTGCAATTGGCATCACAGCTGGGGGTGGTGCACAGTAAGAGGTGACGGTGCAGAGACTGTCTTAATGTCAGAGAGAGCATCAAGGCATCTCTTTCCCAAAGCATTTCCTTCTAAGATGGAAGACAGACCTAACCAGGCACTGAAGCCAGCCACTAATAAATCAGGGTGCCAGACAGAAAGGTGACAAATGGAGGGGACCTGAAAGACCTCAGTGCATCCAGCACTGACAGCAGCTGATCAAAAGGCAACAAAAGACCATTGCAAAAGATCCTCTGTGGGAAGGAGGTGTTATTTCATTTGCAGCCTATAAACGTAAGAAAAATTATTGCTACGAGGTTTTTTTCTTTTTACAAATTCTACAAGTCTGTCCTCCACAAAAATTTTCAGACACAAATAATTCTTTTGCAGAGAAGAACCATTGGTTAAGAATGGCTGTGGAAGATTCCAGCTTTCCCTATTTTCTGAATGGGTTATTGACCAGCTGACACTGAAAAATTTCAAGAAGAATTTGATGGAGAGATATTTAATACCAGCTCTTGTTGTCCCTGGTGACATCTGGTAGAAGGGATACAAATACCACTTTACCCCCTCAAACTCTTCTAAGAAATTACGTTTATTCTAAACGGGGAAAAAATTCCTCTCCCTTTTACACACACCACCCTTTTCTCCCCCTCCAATTTGGAAAATTGTCTACATAGTGCCAACAACTGATGTGCAGTCCGTAGGGTGTCCGACATAAAAACTGATGGCATGATATGACCTAATGAAGCTAAGTTAAGAGGAAGGCCAAATTCTGCTGAAACTCTTGGACTGCAGGAGTCTGCACGGGAATTTGGTCCCTGGTGTCTATTTCAGAGAATGCATTTGATTTTAGCTGCAATGGCTTCTCGTTTTGCCCAGAGCTAATTCCACATATGTTAACCCCTCGCCCCCTCTCTTCCCTTTAAAAATAGCATTGATTGCTGTTATTTCCCTTAATGCCTGTGGACTGCTGCCATTAGTTTGAACTTTAGTATGTGAAGCACATAAGGATGCAGTCTTTAAAAGTGAGCTTTGTTTTCTAAGAGGCTTTGACAAGGTAATTCCTTCTGTGCCCCGAGATTTTAGGATAAAGCATGTAGTCAATGATTTATGGCTCCGGCCTGTGCAGCTGTATTCAGGCTCCAGCAAATTTTGGAGTCACTTTTGCAGTAAGATTGGAGGCACTAGAGATCCAGAACATGTGCACTGATGAAATGCACTGGGATCATGTAACTATTTACAACCAGCCTCCAACAACCATTTTCTTTTCAAGCCCTGCATTAGAGATTGCACAGATGTCTGTCTGGTCACTTTTACTTTCTTAAATCAAATACTGTTAGGAACTTTGCAGCTGGCATCCAACTTGGCAGGGGAAGAATTGGGGAAGTATGAAAAAGTAAGGAAAATAGTCTGTCAGGTTACCACTAAAAGCAGTTTTAAACCCTGGGACTTGAGCATTTCTCTTTGCTCAAGGCTCTTTGCATTCTGGAGGCATGGAGTTGTTTTATTCTTCCCAGTTTTAACTTTAATTCTTTTAACATCTGAAGCTCCCTCCCCAGGTTGAAAAGTTGTGTTTTAGGTCATCATAAGTTCTGTGATTGTTCTATAATCTATTCTTGTCATTCTTCTTTGAGTGCTGATGTGAATCATGTGCAAGAGAGTGACAAAAATGCCGCAGACAGTTGTGTGAGTGCCTGCTTTAATTTAAATAAGAGTGACTTGCTGCCTCGTATATGCCTGAGATCATTTTCAGATGAATGAGATGAATGCTTCTGATAGGGGTATCCATGGTCACAAGTCAGGGAACAGGGATCACCTGACAAAATGTATTTAACCTATGGTTAAATGACATGTGAGTGGTGAGAGTGGAATATTCATTCAACTTGTAATTTGCTTTGGGAATATAGGAGATGAAAGGAACTCTATGGATGTAATTTAATGTAATTGTATTAATGCTTCACGCTCTGGTCATTTGAGGAAGGTAACTCTTGGAGAGATCTGGAAATATTTGTGAGTCGTTTTAGGTTTATATTACTTAACCTACCATCTGTAGACACCTCATAACCACCCCCCAGTAAGATGCTGAATAAAGAAAAATGCTTGAACTGTTGCTCTGCGGGGAGGAGGCTCTATGTGGGAAATACACCAAATAACATCTGGTTTATTTTTCCGAACTTGAACAAATTATAAGATTTAAATAATTTATTTTTCACCAGTTATCATTCTAGTATCAGTGGACTCAGCCTCTGAGGTAGATTTTCAGAGATTCTAAGAATTTACAATGCAGCTTTTCAGCTTCAAGTGCCTTGTAAAATGTTGATGTACAAAACTTCTTCACACATATTTTTCTTATATGCATAAAACCTAATTTTTAAGCCAACTGGATTGTTTACATAAATCAGACAATTTGTGATCCTGCATATCTGAAATGGGAATTTCAATCCTGATTCCAAAATTTGAAAGGAATATGGTCCAGATGTAAATTCTATGTGATTTCCGAAGCTGTAGCTCAAAACTTTTATTCCTGAATTCAACTTTTCCTGTTCACTTCCATTTCTGTTTCTTTCTAAAAATGTTCATCCCCTGCTGCAGAAAGAAAAAGGCTTTTTTTAAAAGAAAGAAATTCATATAGACTGGTTTCTGCAATGGTAGATTCTTGGGTCTGTTAAATCTGATACAATCATTCATAAACAGACAAGATACCTCAACCTCCAGATGACTCCATCCATAGGTCTAAAATTACTTGCAGTAAGTGTCAGAAAAGCTCTAGAATTAATTTTCCTGCTTTAATTCTGAAGCAAAAAGCTTACTATTTTTGAAAATAGAATGGCAATAACAAGCTATGTGTAGGATAATCATGTTTTTTGAGTAGAAAATAAAATCACTTCTGCCAAGGCAATCTTCTCTAACTAGGCTGGAAGCAAAGATAAATGCTGAAAACAGAGCTTTGATTCAATATTTGATCTACCATATTCTGTTCTTGAGCTGTGTTCTTCAAATCCCGTGTGGTAAAATCCCTCAAGGGGATCCTTGTTACGGGAATTGTAACTTTAGTCTGTGTGTTTACACTACGTAGCCTGGTGCAGTCCTGCTCCACGGCTGTGGTTTATAAGCACTATAAATAATCCGCAAGCCTTCAAATATAGATGTGTTTGAAATGAACTCAGATGTTTTCCAGCCTGTCTGTGTGTGCTTGTACAGTCCTTACCCCACTGCGTAAACAGCGGGTCCCACCACAAACAGGAACAGCTCCTCGGGCTGGGTAAGGGCAGGAGCACGAACTGGGTCATTATCTGTGCTTATGCTGATCTAGTACTGACACTGCTGAATAAAGCAGGGCCTTTGATTCTTCTGGCAGAGCTGCTTTCCAAGGAGATGCACATATTCCAAGGATATACGGGTTTCAAAACCCGCAGATGCTGACTGGCATGAAACTGACTCTGAGAGGTGTTTTCTCTGTGCACAAAGCCCAGGCCCAGTCTGACTTACAGGTGCCCAGTGAGGCGTCACTTAATTGCCTGCTCCTCCTTTTGCTGAGATTGGGAAATAGCCAGGACTTGTCCCAGCTCCTTCCAGCCTGGGGTGCTGGGCTTCTTTTCTATGCAAACTGGAGCGTGATAAGGGGCTGATGTGTGTTTGGGCGTTGTCCAAATGTGGAGTTCATGTCTCCAGGGCACAGCACCCGGACCCAGAAACTCAGAAGCATTCCTTCATCCCTCATTAGACATGTCCAACAACACTGACAATAATTAGAATGAGGACTATAGAAAAGTAAGCTGAATGAATATGGAAATTGGTACTAGAGATGTAACGGCATCGGATATGAAAGCATTAAGTCTTTACAAACAAGAATCCATTGAGCATTTGAGAGCTAAGCCTGGTTTAATCAAACGGTGCATCAATGAAGTGATTCCACTGTTCAAATATTCGAAGGATCAGTGGGATGAAAAGACAGAAGCAGGCATTGTTCTTCCTATACAGTGCTGCATTTGTTCTATAGCTCCTGAGTGATATCAGTGTGCAGATAGCCCAGTGATTTCAAGCCTTATTGTAGAGCACAGGGCAACCCAGACAGTAAATGCAAGTTCTTCCTTTCCATTTATGGACAAACCACATTATATTCACTGTGGATTTCTTTGGCAAATAGCTGAAGTCAGGTGTAAAGTAAATTGCTTCAAATCTGTTGCTCTGAATGAAAAAATTGAATTTATTGTATTCAAGTCATAAATTCACTTAACAGTTTTTCCTTGAATTGCAATGGCCTCCAACTGAGATGAATTAGAGCACTCACTGCACCTTGCTACAAAGGATACATTTAAAAAGGAATTTCTCTAAATGGGAAGCTTAAGGAGAAAAAGGCTAGGTGAATCTCTAGAGCAGGAGGCCTCTCTCCCTTGGAACAGGAATTCCAGCCTGGCTGTGCCTGGTTCACTGTTAGAGCAGAAAATGCCCTTGAACTGCAACGGAATTGAGCTTGAGCTCCTGCCCACACCGGAGGGGGTAAATGGGGAGGTGCTTGATGCACTTTTGATTCTCTGCGACAACTCACAGAGTAACTTTATAATACAGAGACAACAAGTAGGTGAAAAAAACCTTGAGATTCTTGCATCAATCTCACAAATTTTGCAGGATTTGATTTATTATTTTATTTTACTTTTGCATTTGGATATACCATACAGTAACATCCAGGTTTGAAAATCCAGATGGTGAGAGCAGACGGTGTCTTGCTGATTCCAGGATTCTCCATGTTGGCTTGTCCCTTTCTGAGTAGAGGTAGATGAAAGCAGGTGATAAGGAGAATAAATGCAAAAGTACTTTGCTGAATTTGAAAAGTAAGAACATTCTGCAAACGTGTTCTATGTCCTATACTGTGCTGAGCTGGGCTGTACAAGCTGTAGTTCTGGGCAAAATTTGTCACGTAGAATTTTTCTGGAAAGTTAATTACTTCTGTGGCCGATGTGATGTTACTGAAATTTGATTATTAAATGAAATGTGAAGCCTTTACTAAGAAATGCTCCAAAGCTGTTATCTCAGAATAACATGGCAAGGTAATTTCAGAATACCAGATCCCAGCTACGTCCTGAAAGTTGCAGCTATATAAAACCTTACTGAACAGTGATATTGAAAAATGCATGTTAATCAGTGCAGATCTTCCCCGTCACCTAACCCTGTAATTGATGGTGCCATCAATGGCAGAGACAGTCTTTTAAATTATGAATGCTTCTGGTTATGAATGATGGATTTTTTTGGCATAGGAATTAAAATGTATGCATTATTAGAACTAGTAGAAGAATTCAAGTCATGCTTTGGAGAAAAGTACAAAGTTAGGCATGGCTTAACATTCATGAATATTTGGCTAACAAGCAGACTTTTCTATTAATTATGTAAGTATTACAAAACAGAAAAGCATCCATTGAACAAGGTTTGAAACTTGTTCTAAGCCTTGTTGAAGCTGATGCACAAGGCCACCACTCTCAAAATAAAATCTCTATAAGCAGTTGTGTCAGTGTCTTTGTAGATGCAAGCAACTGAAATGATCAGCCTGGTAGTTTTTGTTCTATTTTGATGAAGCCAGTCCTGGGTGGTTTCTGGGCAGTGACTCTGCTGGATCTGAGGGACAGTGACTCACCCCACAGTGTGACCCACTGCTCTGGGGCGTTTGCTTGAACATCTTCTGTAATTACCTTTCTTTGCAGAATACACTTCGATTTAGACCCTGAGTATATGGACAGCTCAGCATTATTAACAAAAGAAAAACATGGAAACTTACTTCTGCTGATATGGCCAGCAGGTCATCTTCCAAGAGGAGGATTTTCTTTGAGTGAGTGGAATTGGGTTTCACCCAGTTTTAAAACTAGAAGTATGAAAAACATGATCTGATAATCAGGTAGCACTTGTATCTTGGTGTCCTAATTCTGCCAGTTCTTTAGCAACCACCTAGAGTTTCAAAGGAAAACTGCATAAACAACAACAAAGGCAAAAATAGCAAGACTGCTCTTAGAGAAACAAACCCGATCAGTAAAATGGAAAATAAAGGTGCAATCTTTAGAGGTTAAAATGCTGTAACAACCTTTCCACAATAGAAGCAGCGATAAACCTCCTGGAGGCTGCAGTCTGTGGGGTATCCCCTGTGTAGGGATATTGCCAGGGAGGTGGGACTTGAGAGTGCAGACCTGGGAATGAGGCCATGGCGCTCTGGCTCTGGTTATCTCAGGTTCTCCAGTAAGCCCAGTTCAAGCCCGTGGCTCAGGACGGTCGCAGCTGTCCCTGGGCAGCGCAGAGCCAGCGCTGCACAGCCCGCTCAGCTGTGCCTCTGAGGAGGAAAACAGCCTGAAATTCAGCTTTCCCAAAAGAGCAAAACCCATTTGGAGACACTGTCTCGTAACTGGGCAGAGCTTGAGATTTCTGGCTTATTTAAAATAATCTGGGTAAGCCCCCTGAAATAGAGTAGCCATGTGTTCCCCTGAGGATATCTGACGTTCTCCCGACTGCGAGCAGTGCCTGTGGGCCAGCTCCTACAACAGATTTACAACCCTGCCCCAAGCAGCAGGAATAAGGCTGAGTATCCCAACCTGCTTGCTTGGCACGACATGGGCTTGATGTAAGAAATACAAAATTGAGCTAATATAGTTACTAAACTGTCTGTTTGTGTCCGGGGAATGCCGAACACATGTGGAGCAGATGGAAGAGATTAAAAAAACATAGAATTATAGATGAGAAATGTTTACAGTTAGAGCAACAAAAATGAGATCTCTCTGTAGTCCCTTTTCTGATTATTTTGAAGAGCATTAGGGTGAAAAAGACTTGACAGACAAAAACTATTCGACTCAAACAATACTTTTCAAAATTATCTTTTTTCCCCTTCACTCCAGCCTAGCAAAGGAAAATCAGCATGTTTAACACCACCACTTAATTTAGACCATTTTAAGTTGTCTGATGAATCTGATAATTCAGCTTGTCCTCTACTGTTTCAGCTACTAAGGAAATTCCAGTTAGGGACTGCTAGATCAAATATCCTGTGTCTCAGCTGACCCAAAATCCCCATGATGGTTTTAGCACCATTCTCAAGAGAACCATGCAGACTTAGAGAATAACAGACTTGTTTACCTGAATATGGCAGAGCATTTAATTTAAAGGATATTGGCATGAGTATTAGAAAACTCAGAATTAAAGGATGATGTATGGAATATTCTTTATTTTTGCTGCTAGTAGCACGATTCAGTAATAACAATTCAGTAGAAAACAAAGAAGCTTAATAGAACACTCTTGCTGGTGGGAAAGTCTCTCCACCAAAATCATGAAGTAAATACCTGACACCCTTAAGTGCTTTTTCCCTAAATTCGAGTTTGTAAGGTTCATGCATGTTCCTCCCACTGTGCTCATAACGGAGCAAAGCTGAATAATCCTGCAGCAAGAACTTGTGCTTGTGCTGCTGCTCACAAGCCTCGTGGTGTGATCTTGGTGCAAAAGCAACAGCACAAAATTGAAAAAGACCACAAAATATACTCCAGCCCCAGGGTTTTCTAAAAGCGCAGCCTCTCAGCCTAGTTTGTGTTAAGGCTGTTTTTTCAGATCCCTGACAGGGTGTAAAATTACAGACTGGTCAATGCAGATAAAGCTGGCACATATTTTCAAGCACAGTGAGAGTTTAGGGCTATATTTAACAAAAACACTGAGTTCTGTTTGGGGAATACACTCTGCCTCCATTCCCGAGAGTCACCAGAATCCAAATTCTCTCTAGCTTCTCCTGTTGATCACATCCCACTCAGTGGTTTCACATTTTATCAGATTGTGCCTGTTTAGGGAAAGAAATATATTTTTGAGGTAAATACATGGAAGATAGGTTTTTTAAATGCATCCAATTTTTAACTCGCAAGGACGTAGCGTCTTTTCTCCATAGTGCTGCTAAAAATGCATTCTCAGATTTCCTTTTCATGCAAGGGAAAACGTACAGTCTTGACAAGCTTGGGAGAAGGCACATATTTTCTGATGTTGCCTAGAGCACATCTGTGCACAGAGCTTTTTCTGCCTTTATCTCACAGCTGACAACATTAGGCTTCTGGAGTTAGGTTTTTTGAAGGAGCTGCAGACCAAATGCTGAGTTTTAAAAATCTATCTGTAAATATCATAGTAGAACTCCTGGTACAGTGGAAAACCTGGGCAAAGTGACTCTTCTAAACACTGCAGATTAGATTCTCTCCCCAAACAAATGTACTGGCTGTACTGTATTGACTTCTAAATATTTGCAATTAATATTATAAAGTCCACTTCTTTGAATCATATGTGACAGGAATCTTTCCCTGGTGGTAATGGCTGTTTCTGTTCTGGGGAGCACGGAGCACTTTCCAGATCTTTCTGAGATTGTATTATCTGACATTTCTGCAGACAACATTTGCTTAGTGGTGAATTGGATTGTAAATTCTACAGCTGTGAAGTTGTAGCAAACAGGAGTCTTGGCAAATTTCTAAATAAAGCTCTGGTAAGGAGTGAGTGGGAATTTAATGAATAAATGATTGTGGAATCAATGTCTCAGTGTGTTTTGATTAGGGTAAAGAACCTATATAACAGGGGTTTTTATTGCACCACTAAGTATGACAACACTGAAATTTATTATATGCTCCTATTTACATTACTTTCATTTCTTTTTCATTCTTATAAAACCTTTCGAATACAAAAGGTTGTTTCTCTGTAAGTTCTTCAGCTGGGAGGATTTAAAAACAAAAAAAAAGTAAAGAGGCCACAATCCCAATGCTGAGAAACTCAAAGATTTTATAAGAATGAAAAGAAAATTAATTTTTTTCCCTGTGCATGGAAAGACAGGCTCTGTGTGTGTGTGTGGTATGTCAGACTTTGCTTTATGACTTCTGTATTTATAGCTTTATAAGAAGAGGATGCTCAGAGAATCGCACTGGTGGTTTTATTCTGCATTGAGGAGTCTCTCTGACCAGAAGGAGATTTTCTGGGCAAATGAATCAAGTTGAAATCTCAGCACATCTCACCCTGGGCACCCCCACAGTCCGTCTGGGCCCAGCCGTGTCCCTGTGCCCTTCTCCTCACGCAGCGCAGTGGCAGTGCCCGGGCTGCTGAGGGCTGGGCACAGCTCTCTCAGGGGCTGCTGCTGTCATTCCTCCGTTGGCTGGAGAGCAGATTGCAGAATGAAATTAACTTTCCCTAACAGGAATAAATACAATACACAGACAACACAGTGTTCCTGGGTCCCAAAGATGGAAATTCCATGGATTTCTACTGGGAATGGAGTAAGATTAAGTCTTGCAAGCAATGCCATAATTTATAAATTATAGGGACAAATATCTGATATTTATAAATGCCTACTGTATGAGACTTCCTGTTTCCATTGAAGTCAATGGCGAAATTCCCATTGACTTGAGTGCCAACACGATCTGGACCACAATAAGGCATGTTTCCCATTAAAATCATGTTATAATTAACACTGGGAAACTGCTTAACAAGGGGGATCTGATAGCTACAGAAGCTGTGGGTCATTAGTATGAATTGAATCTTTCTTTGTTTCTCTACTACTTTAACAGAAAATTAAGTAGTGTCCTTGTTTTTACCAAGATCTGTAAATTTTTCATCCTGTGCCTTATCATGGTCAAAGCCATCTTAGTATATTTTGTGACCACTGTCAAAACACAAAGAAGTTTCCATTAAGGTGATGTGGTTATTATCAGCCATATTCCTAAATTTACTTCCCAGTCAAAAGAGGAGCATTCCAACACCTGGTCAAAGAAAGATGATAATTGTCTGTAGAAGGAGGAAACAGATGCTCTTCAGGCAGCAGTGGTTGCAGGATGCCCAGGAATGGCAGCAGGCATTTGAATAGTTCACATGGCAGAGTTTAGGAGTAAGGACCTACTCTGGTAGGGATCAAGAGCAAGCACAAGACTGGACCCCACTCCTGTACATCTGTAGCTCTGCCTCCGGGGAACACCTGTCTCTGCATGTAAATCATTTATGCTTATCAGAGAGAGGAATGCAAAACCCCGGATGGACTATCTGAATTCTAATTCTGATGTTGAGCCTCCCTGTGGCCCTGGACAGTTGATATTTACTGTGTGCTTTGTGCCAGCACCTCCCTGTGCAGTTTGCCACAGGCATTTAAGTGATAGGGTTTGTCCTTAAAAAAGGGTAAAAGAAAGAGGTCTAAGCCGAAAGGGAAAATTGTTGATATTGTCTCAGTGCATGTTGAACAGATTCTTGTGCTACAAACTGCTTCATTACAAGAGATGATTCTAGGAATCAGATCCTACTCTGTGTATCACGGAGGGTTTCTATATATTACTTAAGCTGCTGTTTCCCTATAAGCAAAACTTGGCTAATCTCTTTAATGGCTGAAAGGTGTGTATGAACTCCATGGTTACTATTAATGAGATGTTACTATTCTGGAGATGAAAAATTGTACTCAAATACAGGCCAGTTGTTTTTGTTGTCAGGGTGTTTTTGTTTTGTTTGTGTTTGGTTTACTTTAGCTTCTAGCTTTTCTGTAAGTTCTTCAGTTTGGTAAAACAGAATTTGAGTTACGCTGGTCATGAGTTTTTTTGCTTATCCCTATATTGACAAAGTTTCAGCTTTTGCCTGATTAAAGGCTGCCTTATGGTAGATTTGGTCCATGTATGAATTTTCCCAGCTATCAAGACGGTAGTTTTATTTTAAACTGAAATAATCCCATCTGATCTGCTATGTGAGCCAATAATAAATGGCAAAGTACTCAATTCAGAAAAATAAAATTATGGGTATTTTTTCTGTACTTCATTTTGTTCTGTGCAGCTCATCTTGTGTTGGGGAGAGAAGCAAATATTGTTATGGAGAGCAAAGAAACAGTGCAAATATGTTTATGTATTTCTAATTTCGTCTTGGGTGTTGAATTGCCCTGGGTTCAGTTGCATAATGATAAGTGAAGCAACTGGACACAATCCAGTGCAAAGTGATGCATGAAACCAGCGCTTTTCCCCCCTAGTGTGTGAAAATTTGTATCAGCAAGAAACAGATAGTCTAACTTGTATGTGGCTGGAGAACTGCCTGCATTTTGATACCTACATTCTTCTAAAATGACTCATTCTTCGGCGCAGACACCAGATCCGCAGCGCGCTGAAGCCCAGCAGTGACGCGCTGACACCGGGCTCCATTAACCCTCCATCCTCGCTCCCCCTGCACCGGCGTGACCGCGGCACGGCCCCCGGAGGAGCTGTGGGCAAGGCTGGGGGAAGGCGCTTGTTGGGTGGGGCCAAAGGCCAATGTTCCACCTCACAAACCCGAACTGGAGCCAGGGTTGGAGCCGGGGTTAGGTCTGAACTCCGCGACCTTCTTGTCACGAGCCCTGCGCGCCAGGTCCTCATGGCTGGTGTTATAAATAAGGGACCAGATCATCAATTTAACAATTGTCCATTCATTTTATACTTCATTGTAGTTTATTACTCATTACCTGAATGTTATATTGCGTCCTTTATTAACAGTTACTGCTAATTACTCTGTTGTAAAAAAA
>WEIT01022940.1:293480-310421 GCA_013389985.1 Dryoscopus gambensis | reverse complement strand
CAATCCCCCCTCCCGTCGCTGGGAATCCACAATTCCCGCCGTTGGGAACGCACAATTCCCCATCCCGGCTGGGAATGCACAATTCCCGCCGCTGGGAATGCACAATTCCGGCCGCCGGGCGTGCCCCGCTCCCGGCGCAGGGAGGCTGCTCAGCGCCACCTCGTGTCTGCCGCGCTGCGCCGCGGGGTTTCGGGAGGGGAGGGCGGCTGGGTCGTCCCTCGGGGCCGGGAAGCGGCAGGGTCAGGCGGCAGGATCAGGTGCCGAGCTCTGCCTTCCCGCAGAACTCTCCGCAGCCGCCGGGCTCTGCGTGCGAGCGGCACAGACAAGCTGAGGTCGTAAGCAAGTAAAAAATCGAGACTCTAAAAACATTTGTAAATCATATTTTATGGATAAAGGTGCCCCTCTCACGCTGCTGAGTTAGCCAGGAGGATGGATATGACGATTTGTTCATCGGTCACTAAATCCTGCTCTGCAGTGCAAAAATCGAGGGACAAAATACCAGTAGCAAGGTCAAGGAAGCTTCCAGGGCTGTCCCTTCCAGCTGCTCTACTGTTTTGTGTCACCTCTGTGTGTGACTCCTCTGGTTCCCTCAGGTGAGCACAGAGCTGCTCTGACCGAACCCAGACCCCTTCCATCCTGCCGGGGTGTTCCAGATGTGATCCTTCATGCCACTGCCATCTTTCCTAGGCATTTCTCTGCAGTGGAGGTTCAGTTTTCCAGAGATTTTTCCCTATAGTCTTGGTTCTCTCATCAAGCTGTGAAACGCTCCCATGAGCATCACTACCTGAATCATATCTCCCATGTTAACCTGATGTAGATGTCTCCTATCATGTAGACAGACATGGGATCCTCAAATGAATGAAGGACCCAATTCAAACAAAGCAGTTCTTTGGGGTTTGAAATATCCTGCGGTGCCATATCCACTGGGACACAGGAGTGTCTAAGTGCACAGGCAGGGCCTCTTGGAATTATGCTTATTCTAAGAGAAAAAAATCACCTTATCCTGACAGGCTACAAGTTACACAGGATTTTGTGATTAAATCAGAATTATTCATGCCAATTTTGTGTTCAAAACTCCAGAAAAATAAGAAAAGATTTCATTTGGTGGAAAACCCCAGCGGGCTGTGAGAGAGCCTCCAGAGTCAGGTTATGATATCATTGGGAAGGGGCTGGAGAGCAACATAACAGAGTGAGATCAAACCATGGCACATGTGTTGTTGTTACTGTTACTAATATTGTTTCCACAAATGTTTGAGATGTTGTAGGTATTTCTCAGACATAAAAGAAAGAATTACACTTGGCCAGGTAGTTCACAGTGGGGTATGAGCTTTTTTTCCAGTTTGACATGGAAACAAATAAAATAAACACAACATGAGCAATTATTTGTCTTCCTGTTGAGAACATGTTATGTAACTACTCTGGCTTTCTTTCCTCATAATATAGGGTGGGGAAGATGATAACTGTAGAGAAAAGAATACTACGGACATTCAGCCACCCTGCAGCATTTCAGAGAATCACCTCTGGCAGGTGCAGAAAAGGTGTCCTTGAACTTCCACAGCGTCACAGCAGTTCTTTATCACATTCCATGCTGTGATAAAAGAGCAGAATCAATAACTCAGAGAATGGGGACTGAGCAGCTGATGCTGAACAGAAGTCTTAGGAGGCAAAGGGTATTTGAGAAGAACTTAATAAATAATCCAAGTTTCTCCAGCCCTCTGTAACCCACATTTAATTTCAGTTAGCAGGGCCAGCCTAGAGGACGGTTACTCCAGATTTATACCAATATAAGCAAGAATAGAAAAAACAGGTACTTAAGGAATGAAAATTCAGCCATGAGATTGTAGAGAATAAAACGCTTAGATCAATTTTATCATTAGATAAAATGATTCATTTGGGCAATGGAACAGTGTGCATTATGTTTGAAAAGGGAGAGCCACACTGTACTCCCAGGCAAATTTAATTTTTGGCGGGTGAAATTGAACAACTGGCAAAGGCCCAGTATTTCAGAGAAATGTGAAAAAACCTCAGAAACTAACCTGGGCAGCAATGAGGATGTGCTGGGAGGAGCCTGCTGGTCCCTTACTGGTGGAACCCTTTGGCAGTCAGAAAACTCTGTGACGCATGGGATCCACACACAAGGAATACAGAACAAGAGAGACCTCGTCTGTTTCAAGCCTCTTTTGGTGTATCCCAAACATTTATTGCCCACAGACTCATTTTCTTAGCTATGGAACTCTTCCGTGGGAGCACCAAGTTCCATATTAAGACTGTTTAGGTTCTTTGCCCTTAGTGCTCCCTTTGAGAGACCATGCAAATGTGTGATATCCATCAACAGCTAGACATGTTTTCTATAGTTTTCAATCTAAACATGCTGTTGATCAGATTATAAAAATTTTATCTTACAGTCATGTTAAACTTTAACTTAGTTCTTTTCCCACTCTATTTATCTAAAGATCTATTTATAAAGGACTTGCATATTGTTCCTCCACTGTCACACTGAAGAAGTCATGTTCTTTTTATCTCTCCCTAAAACTGCTAATTCTGTAATTGCTCTAATAGCCAGTCTGCACTGATTCCAGTTTAAGCTAATCTTTTTCAACGCTGTTGACAGGAACTGTATAAATATTTCACACAAAATCTTACCAGTGCCTTGTCTAAAAGTGCCAATATTTCCTTCTCTGCTAAATTCTCACCTAACCCATCTGAACACTACATTATCTGTTTCCACAGCTGTGTTGTACTGGCAGATTTGGCACACTGTCAGTCTATCAGAACACTCGGATCTTTTTCCTTCTCTGTTGCTTCCAGCTGATGAATCCCAAGAACATGACTTTGCAGTTCACATTATTAAATTTCTATCACTGCAGGCAAGAAGGTCATCTAATTCCAGTGTAGTGATCTGGTCCTCCTCAGGACTGGCAATACCTTCCAGCTTTTTATCACAGGCACAGTTTTTGAGGCTGGGCCTGGTTATGTTCCTAGTCCATGGAAATGTAGATTCTATGGTAGTGCTCCAAAGAGCGAGCCCTGAGGAACACCATCGGGTAATTTGCTCCATTCTCGTAACTCCTGTTTTATTATAACCTGTTGCTCCTTCTTCACATTGTTTTTATATTAATCCCTATCATCTCCTCTTTCAGTAATGATTTTGTGCAGAGCACTGTGTCAAATGATCTGTTTGAACTTCAATAGATAGAGTTCACTGCATTATTTCATTCTGGAGAGACAATTATCTTACTCAAGATACACCAGCTCAATCTGATAGCCTCTGCTCTGGTAAACCATGTATGTTTTCTCACATTCTGTTTGCCTCCCTACAAATAATTGTTCTTTCTTTCAAAATTTGTTCTAAGACTTGGCATTATACTGAATTTTTAAAATATATTTTAGAATATGTATGCTTTCTAAAAATACATTTCAGAATACAAACATTGTATTTGCTCTGCTGAAGTCCTAGGCAAGCTTTCATTGAAATTCATTAAACACTGGCTGCTTTTACTTGTAAATTTGTGTGCCAGTTATTTCAGTATGCTGGGGTGATGCCTTGTCCAGCTACCTAGAGACAGAGACTAGACAGGAGTAAGGGAATAAAGGCAGGGATTTATTTGAAAGGCCTTCAAAGGTGCACCCTGGGGAGCCAGAGGCTGCTTCCAACATGGACCCCAAGATGGACAACAAGTCATGAGTTCTTCACACTGTTATAGGTTTGACCCATTTGCATATCAGCATAAATTCACCAATTAAAACTTCAGCGAATGATGTAATTTCTTCAATTTCTCCACCTCTCTAGGAGCTCTAGTTTACTCTTTTATGCCTAGGACAATGTGAGAGCTCTTGAATAGCAAGCTCAGAGCAGGTTTGTTGTGTCTGCCTGGACTAAGAGAGCAGCTAACGAGCTACAAGAAACTTCAGAGTTACACACTGGGCAACGCAGAATTTGAAAAGTATAAAAGTTAAAACCTAAGGCATCATTAGGTCTTACTTGCTCTTCAGAGAAATTATTTTAGCCACATCATGAGGCCTTTCACTGAGGTTATAAATTTCAGCAGAGCCAGGGGAGAAATATGCTCCTGCATACCTGATCCCCTGAATCCACGAGAGATTTGCTGCTTGGCACTGACTGCAACATCAAACAAAAAATAAAGGACTTGTTGAGAAACGACATTGCTGGAGTTCTTTTGGCCCCAGTCACTGGTGTCTGCACACACCCAGTTGCTGTGGCTGGGAGTGCCTCCAGACAGAGCTGGATGATGCAAAGCATTTTCCAAATGTTTGCACAATGAAGAATTGCCATCATAGACTCAAGAGCAACTGTTTTGAGAAAGTAAATATTGTGCATTTCTAGATTGAATAATAGCTAAGGGCAGCACGCATTGTGGCTGGAGCCTGAAGGCAAAGCATAGCAGCAGGTCTGAAGAGCAGTTCTTGTCTCCTACAGGAGGATGAGACTCGGGCTTGCAGCTCAAGGAATGCTCTCCCTTTCACCCATTACCACTGGCTGCAATGCATCGTGCTTAATTCTTCAGGGATGTAAAGTTAAACTAGACAGGAGGACAGCAGCAAAAGGTTCGGTGAATTGGAGAAAGAGCAATAAGTTTGTATCTGATTCATCTTCGAGCCACTCCATCAGATCAAAAATAGTCTCAGTTCTCTTCAAAGGGCCCGCAGTTCCGCAGTGTTTGCAGTTCAGGGGCTCTGGCCGGGGCTTCTGCATTTCTCCATGTAGCAAGAACAGTTCTTTAACTGCAACATTATTAATTCAGATACAATAACTCTCCTGTTACCTGGTAACACTTTTTGACTATGTTTCCTTATTGCTGTTTTCATGCCTTTCCATTGGAGTATGTTACAGGAAGGATTGGCATTTACCTGGCATATTGCATCTGCAAAATGCTTTAGTAGGTCTTAATTAGTAGTTCTCAGAGAGTATTAGGAGATCATTTCTCAACAGAGAGGATAAGAACAGCAATTTTAGTATTGAAATGTCCCACTGGTAATTCTGTGGGCTGTTTCATGCTCAGAATAATTTCTTAAGAGATATTTGGTCAGAGGCAGATCTTTTGAGGAGTTTGGGGATTGGTTACTGCAAGAGGACAATATGGTTTAAAGCCATACCACCAGTGCAATAGTTTCTCAGAAGATAGAATGGTTGGCAAAAAATTTTTGGCCTACTGGTAACAAAATGTACAGGCCTTCTTCCCACCAGCAGAATGTCAGGAAACTCTGAAATTTCTCATTGTCTTGGTGAGGCACCTGCGTCTCTAAGAGCTCTTTTTGCTTGCCTGTGCTGAAAGGTGGCTGAGACAGGAGGTGGTTTCACCTGGGGGAGGAATTACATGTGGGAAGTGGCTGCTGAAATAAGCACTTGATCTGGTGTCTACAGTTTTAGGATGGAGAGTGAACGGGAGTGTTCCCTAAAACTGGTGAAACAGTCCAGCTTGTGGGATTCACAGCAGTAATTCTGTGCAGTAATTCTGAGCAGTCTGTACAATGCTACTTGGGCTGGCAGCCCCATTGGGTAGACAGGGTTTTGTCCACGATTTCAGCTCTTAGGCAGTGCCACTGCAAATAGCACCAGAATTAAACACTGATGATGCAAATCAGGCAAACATGTGCTCTGCTTCTGAACATCATCTTTCATCTCCAGTTCAGGGGCAGTTTTGCACATGCAGCATTATGTGTGACAGCTTAATAGAGATGGCAAGGATACGACAGTATTAATGATACTGTAATTAATACCGGTTGTATTTTGATAGTACCTAGCTGCCAATATATGTCCCAGGTCCAATTCAGGATGACTGATTGGTTTAGAAAAACATGTTGTTTTGGTGCCTTTACAACCAAGGCAATTAGTAATTCAACTTTTTGCAGTCTGCAGCATCAATCCTGGTCTTTTCAAAGCATTATATTTAGGCTGATTTTTTGATAAAATAAACTTTGCAATGGAAACTCTCGTTCTGACTGCCAGGCAGTGTTACCAAATCAGGGTTGTGACCCTGTAAGATGCACATGAGTCAGCTTTGGGTTGAAGTTCTGACTACAGAATCAAAGTGCAAAGACTTATTTGGCTTTTGGGATAGAGGAGCCTTATTCAGTACCTCACATCTCATTCCATAACCTCAAGATGCCCAGTGTGAGTTTCCAGGGGATGTTTGCTTGAGGGTTGAGCAGAAGGGAAGGTCCCAGCATCTTAGCTGGTTTTTTAGTTCACCATAGATTCATTAGCATTTAGGGAAAATGTTTTATGAGTGATCACACACTTCTTTGTTCAAAACTATATTGTAATGTGAACTACATGTCACTGAAAACACAGAATAATCTTTCCGGTTTACAGAGCTAGACAGTCTAGACTTCGATTTATTTATGGTATTTATTTAAAGCTTCAGTTTTGACCTAGATCCAGTTCTCATTTCTGAAAGCTACATAAAGTTCTGACTTGCAGCAATTTTCTTCTTAAGGCTGCTAATGTGTATTTACGTAAAACGAAGAATTCCAGCCTCTTATTTCACGAACCATGTAGTATTTTTAACAGGAGTCAATTGATTCTATGTAAAATTATGCACAGGATACTGTAGGCAGGGGGAAAAAACATTGTGGTCCATACGTATTTGTTATTAACTGCTTTAACTTGACCTAGCTGGTTTTATAAGCAGCAGTGTCAGGGGAATTAATTGCATCAAAGTCTGTGGAGAGAAAAATTAAGGAAGAATTCTATTCACCCCAAATTAAGCTTTAATACTGCAAAGCTGTCATTACATGTATCAAAGGCTGTTGAAAGTCATGTTGCTGGGAATAACTAGGGGGCTTGTTAATGCAGTCACGATCATCTTTCTGACAGAAGCTCACTTTCAGGAAATGTGATATGAAATTTTCCTGAGGTTCTCATCTCATTCCCATACTGTGTTTATTTCACTCTTAGTGTGCTTCATCTTTAATTTCTCAGTTAGGAACTAATTATCTACAAAACTGTATAATGAAAGATGAGCAAGTCTGAAAGGAGACTTAAGTGAATGCAAGCTACATTTTCTTTTCCTAGTTTTGGGAATGGGAGTTTCCTCAACTTGTTCGGGTTGAGGCCCTGGCGTAAATAGGATCATATTGTGCTTCTAAACATAGCCACAGATTCTGATTTCTGCTTCTTGTAGTTCCATTTAAAAGCACTGTTCTCTTCCATGTTCTTTTTAAGTGGGTGTATTTCTTCCTTTCTAGTAATCTCGGCAATATCTTATCAGTCTCTCAGGGGCTGAGCCCTCACTCTGTGAATGGCCGGAACTGCTACTGAAGTCTGCAGCAGTTGAACAAAGGGCAGAATCAACGAGGGGTTCTGTTGGTAGCTCAAAGGCTTACAGGATGAGTAGCACTGATGTGGACATTGTTCCACTGGGATTTTATATGCATTCTTACACATGTATGTCTATCGTGTGCAAATCTGTCTGTGGAATTCTGTTCCACCCTTCCTCAGTAATTTTTATTTTTTTTAAGATCAGACAGGAGCCTGAGTTCTTCTGCCAAGTACAGTTCCATGAAGCAAAAAGCAAAAGTGTATCAGTTGTAATGCAGTGGGCAGAGAACACAGGAATGACTGTTCTACTTCAAATCCATTTGTCTCCCTTATGCTGAAATCACTGCACACAACAATCAGTTGCAGTGTAAGTCTCTTTCTGTAAATAAATGGGGCTATATATGATAGCTGTTCCCAGGCCAGATGATGAATTTGACTCAAAATTACATACACAAAATGCATGACCAATTGCATATTTTAATTTGTAATTATCACAAGTGCTTATGCTAATTGCTTGTTGTGCAGTAGCAGTGAAATAAAACATAACTGGTTTAGTGTTTGCTGTCAATCCATTTTCAGTGTACAACAACTGATTTATTGGTCCTCTGAACCAATGAATATTCTTTCTCTATGTGAATGATCTATATATAGATCATTCTATATATATATCTAGAAATCATTAAATGCAAGATTCCTTCAACACAGGATCAGCAAATCCATAAGTTGTTACGTACCTGCTATGTTCCAAATGGTGACCTTCATATCTATGTCTTATTTAGATTTTTGCCTCTAGCAGTGGGCTGAGCATTGTGCTTTCATTGTACAGCACTAAACATACTTTCTCTGATATTCTGTAATGTTATGCAGTTCTGTACAGCAGCACAAAACTCTGCTTAAGGGAAGAAAATAGCCAGAGCCATCTGGAGAGGTACTGAATTTCTCAGTAGTGGACAAAGTGTATTTCAGACAAGGACAGGAATGACAGAGCAGAAAGGAAGTTAGAGCACATATGGGAAACAATATCCCTTGGTGAGATGTTTGGACACTAAACCAATATGTGGCAGAGCTCCTGTGTGTTTCTCACTCAGGGTTTGCTCTATAAGGAGAACTGAGTGCATTAATTGAGCCACCTGCATAAGTGCCACAGCAGCAGAGTGTGCAGGGGCGAGCCTGGGCTCAGGCTGTAACTGGTGCTGCTCAGATCTCTGTGGGAGTCACTGGCACGTGGTGGTGGGGCACACACACCATCTCCTGCCTTGCGTGATCAGCTTCATGTTCTAGAGACCCTTCTTCTTGTTGTGGTTTAACCCCAGATGGAAACTCAGCCCCCTGCAGCCACTCACTCACGCCTACCCGGTCGGATGGGGAGGGAACTGAAAGGGTAAAAGTGAGGAAACCCATGAGCTGAGATACAGGCAGTTCAATGGGTAAAGAAAATCCACACACACGAGCAAAGCAAAACGAGGAATTCATTCACCACTTCCCGCAGGCAGTCAGGTTCAGCCGTCCCAGGGAAGAAGAGTTCTACCACATGGAACAGTGACTTAGGAAGGCAAATGGCACCACTCGGAAAGTCCCCCCTTCTCTATTCTTCTGCCAGCTTTAAACATGGAGCGTGAAGCTCTGTGGTCTGGGACATGCCTTGGGTCAGCGGGGCTCAGCTGGCCCAGCCGTGTCCCTTCCCAGCTCCCTGTGCACCCCCATCCTCCTGGCTGGTGTGCGGGGTGAGGAGCAGGAAAGGCCTTGACTCTGTGTGAGCTCTGCTCAGCAATAACAAAAACATCTCATGTTATCAACACTGTTTCCAGCACAAATACAAAACACAGCCCCATACCAGCCGCTGTGATGAAAATTAACTCTATCCCAGCCAAACCAGCACACTTCTCCACTTTCTCTCCCATTAGCACCTCATCTACAGGATAAGGCCCGCAGTACATGAGACCAGGAATCCTCAGAGTGGGTATTTCCTCTGCACTGGGTCTGCCCGGGCGGGGAATCTAGATCAGCATGGAGAATGTTCACAGATGGCTGCCAGGCTCGGGTATGCCAGCTGGAGACAAGCACAGTGCAGCAGGGATGTGTGTCCAAGCCTCTTGCCAGTGGTGGCACCAGCCAGTGAAGAGGAAAGCTCTTGTAACTGTCCCAATCTCCAACAACTGTAAGCAAACCTAGGCAGAGGAAAAATCCGATATCACACACTGATGTTACGCACAGAGAGCCCTGGAATATTTTCGAGTATGACAGGAGTATTTAATGTGTAGGAATGCAATGTAAGTTGCATTAATTTGCTTGATAAAAATAACATTTTCTGTACCTACGTTCAGTGATTCAGCATTTTGAGACATGCCTGTAGGAAAAATAAATATGTCTAATGGTTTGTGTGGGATAAAGGTTATATTTGGGTCAAATTAAAAAGTGGTCCATACTTTGGTGATTAGTTAATCTGTAAAATTTAACCAATGAAAGGGTAAAAGTGATAATCTTGCTTTTACCAGCTCAGCAGTAAGCAGAGCAGGTGCAAGCCATGTTTAATCCATGACCCCTGGGAAATGGTAATGTTCATTTCTGTTGTCTTCCTGTGCCAGATGCCAGGCTCTCCAAATTTCTAATTGAGAGCACTGACTAGAAAGACTGATAAGGCACAACTGAGCACCTGGGTCGCATCAAAATGAGAAAAGCTCTTTAACTGCTGCTTGTTGTAATATCCCACTGTAGGCAACACCTGTGGTATGACTTTATAAATAGATATCCTGAGCTGTGCTCACACAAGGGTAATTCAGAAGTTGTTGGCTTGTTAGGCAGTTTTCCAGCAGTGGGCTGATGGCACATGCCCATAACCCAAGAGGAAATAATTCTTCATGTTTATGTACTACATTATGACATAAAATTGTGGGGGTTTTGTTATTTTAGAACTTCCTAGTCTGCTTCTGCACTGAAGGAAGTTCCAAGCAGATGTGACATTAGCATTTTCTAATATTTTGGAATAAGGTCAGGTTTGTCACCTGCCATGTTCTAAAAACATTTGCGTGGTCAAAATTACTTAGCCCTGGTAGCACACACTTGCAGAGGAACTAAACATTTGGCAAATGTGTTGATAACTGTTTTTACATCTAGTTTAATCTTGTACTATGTTTTTTCCCAGTTTACAGTGGTAGTCATTGTATCCCCTGGAGTTCACAGCACTGAAACCCCACATCTTTTTGGTGTTGTGTACAGATATGAAGAGATCCGCTTGCTGAACATACTACAGCCCATGGGTTTTGAATAGCTTTGGACCTTTAGACAGAATTTCCTTCATGTTCCAATAATTTACATTTGAAAATATGAAAAACAAAATGCATTTTTCAGCTACTGTTGATTCCTGATTACTCAGTGTATATAGAGGTTGATTCATGAGATTCATATATAGTCAGCAAATTGGCATCAAACCCCTTTCTACTCTTCAGAAGTCATCTAGATTCTGTATTGTCTGATATACCATAAACATCCCACTAAGGTGTATTTGTTGGTTTTTACATTGCTTTGATATCAAAAGAAAACACCAGTTCCCCATAAAGATAAATGCCTTTTTTTATTTGGACCAATATTTCCTTTCTGGGATTGGAGAGCAAAATTGTAACTATTGACATTTAATGAATGACATTAGACCTTTTCACTTTAATCAAAGGTTTGAAATGCAGCAAGGTGAGGAGGTGAGCGTTTTGAAAAATATCTCTTGTTCTCAGGCAGCTCATGCTTATAAAAGGTGGGCTCATTCCCCGGATTTTCCTAAAGCTCATCAATAAAAATATGAGACGTATTTCTCCATATCCTGGCACACATAAGCAATGTCAATCGCAAAAGCAGCTCTACTCCCTTGTAGGATATGGCTAAAACAATATAATGCAGAATGAAGGATGTACAATGGTCCTAAAATGTTGTAACAAGGGGCAGGAAAAAATATCCCCCATGGTGAGTTGAGCTGAGTTAGTGCTGGGGTTGGAAAACCAGTTACAGTGAGCATGAGCCTTGCTAAATTCTCACTATCTTTTTATCTGTCTGTTTTTTATAATCCTACAAGGAAAGCAACTTCACCTGTAAGACTACAAAATGTAAATAATTTTGTAAACCTGTTTATGTTGGATTATCTTTTTTTAAAAGATAAAGGGATTGTGGAAGAGAAGAGGGCTTTGATTCTTGGATGATCTTTGGACTCTCAGACTGCAAGGATAAGGAAAATGAGCTAAATATTTCAGATGTGTTTTTGTAAGGAACTAGTTAATGAGTAAACCTTTAAAATAAGGTGCTGGCCTTAAGAGGGACAAGGTTTTTTAAAATGCATCTGATATTTGTTTTTAGTGAGTTGTTCCTTGTCTGTGGCACAAGCTTTGCTCTTGGTTTTTATTGCTTTCTCTGTAATAAATTTTTGCTGAGGTATTTTATACCTCTTTCTCTTCTGATAACCAAATAGTACAGAAATTTAAAACCAATTGTTACCTTCTGTAAATGGTTCATGTTCTGAATATGATCTTTTGAACAAATAACTATTAAAAATAATGAAAACGTAAAAAATTTTGTTTTCCAGTTCACATGTGCAGGATATATTGGCTTGTGCTCCTTCCTCAATTGACAAGAATCTTCCTGATCCTGCTTAATTTGTCTTGATTCACCCAATTCTTCTCTGTGCAATTGGTGATGTTGAAATGTCAGTGCTCTGGAAGACAACATCCATTAATGTAAGAAAAATACATAGGAAAGCATTAACTTTTCAGTACAAGGTACATCCTTCCCTGGCAGTGCTGCAGCGAACTGCACCTTCCTGTAAATCTTGGATCCTTGTGCTTTTCTTCCAAGTGTGCTTGGAAGCTTTCAGCTGAAAGCCTCGAGCCACAGCTGTCTCTGTTAGCAGCTTCCTTACTCTGTTCTTTTATCTTTTGCTGCATCTGCCCTCCAGATCCAAGTGCTTCTTTCAAAAATTCCTTTTGTCAGTATTACAAATTATTTCCAAATTGGGATGAGCTTCCCCCCCCATACACAGAGGGGTCCTTAGCCTGAAGCCTTGGCTCGTGCTTTCTCCAAAACTAAGTGTGGAAGCCAGTGAGAGGCTGTTGAAAGGGAATGCAAGAGGTCTAAGATAATTTCTGGTTTAATTTTAGAGCAGTTGCATAGGATTGAGTTATTAAAGATATTTAAAATGAACAGTGAGTGCCAGCATATGTAAAAAATTGTCCTTTAATCTTCCATGAGTTTCAGCTTGCTCAGTGTTAATGAGAACTAGTACTTGTAGGAGACTTTTTCTTGATTGTTTTCTATAAAGTTAGGTATAAAGTGGTATGGAAATGGAAAGGGCTACCTTAATAGACAGGTTGATCAAGAATTCCCTGTTTGATAGGGCTCCACACAATTTCTGTCTTTCAGCAGGTGACGTATTCAAGTGGTGACATGTAACACTCACCAAAATTTACTGTCAGAATTCCTGTTTAGTGAGACACGCAAATCGTATTTTGTCTTGTGCTCAAAAGTTTGCCTTCCTTTATTGAGAGGTTTTGTGATGAAGAGATTCCTGCTGTTCAAGAGGTCTAGAAACAGATAATGCTTTTTTGGCATTGTGCAAGCAGAGTTTACCTCAGCAAACACTTCGTTAAACACGGCTAATTACAGGAGCATTGTGCAGCCTGGAGGTGGTTTGTTTCTGAGGCACTGCCTGGTTCTGTACCTTGTGGGCAGTTTCACTAAAGCCTTACACTTAGGCAGAAGTGGTGCTGAACTGTTCCTTTGCAGAAGTGCTGTTCTTGTCACCCACACCTCCAGTGCAGAAACACCCAGAGCCTCACGCAGTGACATTTGCTTTTTTGAGCGGTCTCAGATAGGACGAGTTCTTGAGAGTTGTTGAGCAGCTTCCACAACTCTTGCGTTAATGAAAGTATTGCATGAGGAGAAGCTGAACTGCAACCTCGTTGTTTGATCTCTTGCTTCTTACTCGGTCTGTTTGTGAGAATATTCTTTCTGGTTTGCTTTTATTCCCCTTGACACACATACAATGTATATTTAGATCAGGACTGCATCAGACATTCTTTTGGTTAAATGGTTTCTCACTCTATTCAGTCCTGCTTTGCTGCAGCTGGAGCAAAATTTAATAGTCCACATAGTTTAATGTAAAAATAAAAAGAGAGGGTGGAAGGAATTTCTAATGTAGCCGAGAAAGTTTTACAACAGCTTCTTTGCACAAGAATCATAACTTTGCATTTCCTTTTGTGTTCATGGAGATTTATTAAATCTCCTATACCTTTAGAGGGAACAAACACACATCATTTCTCTCTTATGATTTTGGTGGAAGGTTCTATAGAAAGATTAAAAATACAAATTTATCACCTCAGAAGTATCTTTCACTTCGGCATTAAAAGTTGTCAGTGACATAAAAATCAGCTTCAAAATTGGCATGAGTTGGCAATGTGGATGGCAGCATCATCAGAGTAATATGATGACTGAAGTTGGAGGTTAAAACCAGTGATATTTATTTTATCTCTGTCAGGTGAAGCGAATCACTCTGTTAAATACAAAAAGACAACACTGACAGGGAAAGAGAGCTTATATTTGAAAGGATGAGACATGATTCTTTTGGGTGGAGGGAGAGCAGAGTGTGTGTCTCAACATTCATAAATAGAGAAGCCAATCTTGCTTAAAACAGCGATCTGGAATAAAGAGCTGGGTCCTGGGATCAGCTCAGTTCCTGATGCTCGGTGATGCTGTTCTGTAGTAAATGAATTGTGAATCTTTTGGGGCTTTGTTCACAGTTACATTGAGGACCTTTAACACCCCTCTGGCAACTTGCTCAGCCTGCTAGACAAATATTCCTTCCGCACCAATAATGTTATCAAAAATATTGAAGAAAACCAACCGAAAATAAAACTATCAACATCCTTTAGTTGATCCAATTATCTGTCTCTAAAAAAAGGCTTTACCACCTCCCACGCAGAACAGCAGCTTCAGTAATTTGGCAATGATAACAGTGCATAATCAAGAAACATGAGGCTGTGATACGTGGTAACACGTCCCATTTTGTGTATAAGGAAGAGTTTTGTTTAAGTAAATATATTTTCTTTTTAAGTACCTTCCAGATTACTCACTATTATGTTGCTCATCCCATTAGTCTGGTGTAGTTACACAGATGTTTAATTGCAGAAATTGTACATGGGCAAATCTAACATTCCTGAGGATGGAGATAGGAGATGAGGCTTTGCATCTCTGGGGGATTTTTGATGTGCATGGTTTATTTGAAGATAGGGAGTAAACTGTGACTAACATGAAGAACAAAGGATTGGAAGGTTTGGTTATTTAGCTTCAACCAGTGACTAATTCACAGCAAACCTCAAGTGTCCCATCATTATAGAATAGTGCTCTAACAAGTCCTTGTGATGATATGCTGCCATAATGTCCCAGATGATATTACAACATGATGTTTTATCAGAAAATTACATCAAAGGCCCAGCATTCAATTATGATAAGGTGGGTTGGGAAATCAAACAGCCTGCTGTGCTGAGATGCAATGAATTGTTTTCAGCAGTGAAATGGGAACACCCTTGCCTTGTAGACCTGCTGGAAGGCTACAAAGGAAGCTTCAAACTCCATGTCTGTAGCTGCTATCAATCGCAACATTTTTTCTGTGTGAAATTTGCATGAAGTCAGTGACAGAGCTCAGAAGTGCCTCAGCCCCAAGGCACTGCAGTGATCAGGACACTGGATCTGCCCGTCTTACACCACGGGAACACAGTGTTGTGTGAATAACCATCATTACAAAGCGTGGCTCTAACGTCAGCAACAAAGAGCCACGCTCACGTCCAGGGGCCCCAGCTCTGATGTCGGCGCTCACGGGAGAGAGATGAGATAGAGGGAGGGATAAAGGACAAACCTTGATGTTGCCACTGAGTCCTTACACTACGTACAGAAAGAGACCTGTCTGTGCCATCACCAGCCTCAGTTTTACAACAGCAAAGAGCTATTTAAAGGGAGAGGGTGGCTGTTTGTACATGAAAACAATTATGTCATACATATTATATCTTGTGTATTACATATCACTAATTTTAAAGGGAAGGGATCACATTTTGCCTCCCGTCTGCGAAATCCACAGACAGCCAGCCAAACAATATTCTGGGACTACTTTAAAAAAGTAATTAATTATAAACAGCACAATGAATTAGTAAGACTTTACTAAAGCAACAAAACAGAGGATTGTATTACATTTCATTATTCAAGTAAAATATTTCCTTTGGAAGGAAAACTAATTAGAACATTTCAAAAAATATGGGTCATTTGGTAACACAATTAGTGTCTTCAACCAGACAGAGGATATCTGGGGTTAGACACAGACTTGGTAAGAGTAGTTTGATTTAAGTATATCCCCATGGTAGAAAAATTCTGAGGGCCAGAGGGGATTCAGGTTTATGTTTTGTCTTCCTGGACACCATGTTCCAAATACTACTTTGAGAACAAAACTTTCCTTTCATGAATTCCCAGAGGTGCACTCATTGTACATTTCTTTGGACAATCTGTGCTCTCAAAGTCATTATATAATCTTGACATAATTAGCCTTTTTGTTAAATTATTTGGAAAACAGCAATCTAGTTTGTTAGTCATATGGTATTTCCCTATTTCCTCACTGCAGAGAGCCCCTGATTCCTTAGGATTAACACTTCCATTTATGCTGCTTAGAGCTGACACCTCATTTTCATGTACTCAAAATTCAGCAGAATCACAGACCTAAAGGAGAATAATCTTTATTTCTAAATCCTGCTGGTATCAATAATTTAACAAGGTCACCTCCAGCCTTGGAAGCGCTCGGGCTGCAGAGGGAGGGTGATGTGCCCATCCCAGTGCTTAACCTGGGACTCATCGCGCTCCCGCAGGGCAGCAGGAATACTCCGGGCTCATCCTAAGGAATGGCAGCAGGGGCTGCGCTCCCCTAGGGGCTGATCCCAAGGGATGGCCAAGGGTCTGTGCTCCCTCAGGGGCCGATCCCAAGGGATGGCCGAGGGTCTGTGTTCCCTCAGGGGCTCATCCCAAGGGATGGCCAAGGGTCTGTGTTCCCTCAGGGGCCGATCCCAAGGGATGGCCGAGGGTCTGTGTTCCCTCAGGGGCTGATCCCAAGGGATGGCCGAGGGTCTGTGTTCCCTCAGGGGCTCATCCCAAGGGATGGCCAAGGGTCTGTGTTCCCTCAGGGGCCGATCCCAAGGGATGGCCGAGGGTCTGTGTTCCCTCAGGGGTTCATCCCAAGGGATGGCCAAGGGTCTGTGCTCCCTCAGGGGCCGATCCCAAGGGATGGCCGAGGGTCTGTGTTCCCTCAGGGGCTGATCCCAAGGGATGGCCAAGGGTCTGTGTTCCCTCAGGGGCTGATCCCAAGGGATGGCCGAGGGTCTGTGTTCCCTCAGGGGTTCATCCCAAGGGATGGCCAAGGGTCTGTGCTCACTCAGGGGTTCATCCCAAGGGATGGCCGGGCTCTGTGCTCCCGCAGGGGCCCATCCCAAGGGATGGCTGGGCTCTGTGCTCCCGCAGGGGCTCATCCCAAGGGATGGCCGGGCTCTGTGCTCCCGCAGGGCGAGGCGGTCCCGGGGCAGCTCTGAAGGGGCTCCACGCCCGGACCGGCCCTGAGGGGACACTGGGCCGCCAGGGGGCGCTGCTCCCTC
>WEIT01022940.1:257272-274471 GCA_013389985.1 Dryoscopus gambensis | reverse complement strand
GTATGCCTTTAATACAAATGACACAGTTGTACAAATGACTCAGTATTTTAAAGAGCTGGGAAAAATCATGAGTGAAAAATTTGATGTCAGCTCTTCTGTGTAGCCATAATTGTTAAAATGATACTGTCACAACAAGGGTTTTGCCAGAAGTAAGACAATGTGCTTGAGTGCTTGGATAAAGTGTGGTTGTACTGCTGTGGCCTTCACCGTGCTTAGGAGCACACTGACAGTGAATTATGCAGCTCTGGCTCTCCCAGTACAATAATACTGCTCTAAATGTGGTTTATGGAAATAAATTGTGGGCTAGAATTCTCAGACAAGAAAAGGTTCTGTTTACATCTGTTTATTAGTGTTCCTAACCAGTTGGGCAGCAGAGGGATAAATACTGCTGAATCTCCTCTGGTGTGTGGGGTCTGCCATTGTTACTGCCCATTATTTGCCAAGATCTGGGTTTTCTTTTCTGTCCTTCTCCTCTCTGGGCTCTTATGTGAAGTATTTTTAGTTGAAAAATGTCCTCCTTCCAGATGGTAGCTACAAGTAGGGCAGTTGGGCTGAAGAGTAAAGCAGTCAAACTGTTATAGTTAAAACGGTATAACTGTATAACTGTAAATGTTAAGGTGTACAAACAGCGAGTTTTGTCGTGGGTTTTCTGTTTTACTTACATAGGAAACTTTGGTGATGAGGTTATTTTCTCTACCCAGCTACAGGCTATAATACACTTTTATACTGGAAGCAGAACTTAGCCTTTTTGCTTTCTTGCTGAATGTATTAAAAACTTGTAAGTTCACGTTTCATCAGGACAATTGCTGTGGTTTTGTAGGGGGTGTGTTCTGGTATGGCTTAGAAGCTGCACCTGAGAAAAGTTTCACTTGAGTGCTGTTGTCACAACATTACCTTCCTACTTTACTGCATTTGACTGGGTTTTGGTTCTTGGGCTGAATGTGTGCACCTAACTGGGAGTAAATCTTGTAGAAGCTTGCATTATTCCCTCAGCAGTTGCTGACTTTGGCCATCTGAGTGGTTTGATACGTGTTATGTTTGTTTCGTTGTGTGACAGATGGATCAAAGTCTCAAGTTGCACGTCAGAGTCTAAACTACATCCAGGAAATTGGAAATGGCTGGTTTGGAAAGGTGAGGAGTTATCTCTTAATATTGCTCAGATTGAGGCTTATTCTCAGCTGACTAGGCCTCTGTATTTACTTTAAAATGGTACTCAAAAAAAAAGTAATAACATAAGAAAAATTGAAGTCAAAATTAGATACTTCCTTGCATGCATTTTTTAGCTGTAATCACAGCACTAATCAGTAATTTTAAAATTTACTTGTAGATTCTTACTAGAGATTAGTTAGACATTTCACTTACATGGATTTGAGTTAATACACTCCTGTTTTTACCAATTCTTTGTAGGAAAAAATTTAAGTAAATAAGTGGTCTTCACTAACAAACATGTTTTCTGAAAGCTGACGTGTAGATCAGTTGTCAAGATTTAAGTATGGGTATTTAATTATCAAAGCTCTGTTTGTGTTTGTAAAAAAGCCAGAAAATCTTTCCTACAACATGTTTTTAGCTCTTGTTTTTCTTTGCAGGAAGACTACAAATGTTTTTTCCCTGTCTGATTAAAGACATGATCTCTCTTTCAGGTTCTCCTTGGAGAGATCTACACAGGCACTAGTGTAGCAAGGGTAATAGTGAAGGAGTTAAAGGCAAGTGCAGGTCCCAAGGAGCAAGAACAGTTTTTAAGGAATGGAGAACCATATTAGTAAGTCATGTTTCACAGCTTCATTCTACTGCAGATGAATTTTGGACATTGCTTTTGCTCAGTGTTATTGTCTCTACTTGCCCTCCCATATAACTGTAATGTTTGTCTTGAAAATGTGAAATACACTCAATCCAAAGTGAGCTAAAGTTGTGTTCATGTAACTTAGTGTGCTTTACCTTGCCTGGATGTGCTGGAAAAGATTGGTCAGTGAAGAGCTTTCTCTTCTCGGTGCTTTCTAACGTCCTGGCTGTATTTGCACTTAGGCTTAGGTTGTTGGCTATTGTCAGAAGAAATTTCATGCCTTCTGCTGCATTGGCACAAGTGGTTTTGGGGCAATTTAGGAAAAGTAACTGCTCTGGTTGGGAACTAACCTGGCCAAAAAAAAGATTTATCTTTTAGCCAGCTCTGTACCTTGGTGTAGTTCATGAACCAGTTGCATGCTTTTATTTTTGGTGTGAGGGGTGGTGGGAGGATGGGTGTGACTCTCATGTGGCAGTCCTGGCGTTTGTGGGTTTGAGATGCTCTGAGTTTTGGCTGCTGTCAGGGATACACTGCAGCAATACAAAGGAGATACCAAGGCACAAATGGGATCTGTGGCTTTGGTACCTTCTGTTCCTGCCACCCCCCTCCAATGTTATGTGTTGAAACTTCTGGTAGGGATTTCAGTGTGTTGCATTCTACTGTGGTCCTCCTGGCTTTAACTGTATTTTTTCACTCCAGCATTCTTCAGCATCCAAATGTTCTCCAGTGTATTGGGCAGTGTGTGGAAGCCATTCCTTATCTCCTAGTTTTTGAGTTCTGTGACTTGGTAAGTGCACTAATACAAAAGGCTGTGGTTGTTTTTCCACAGGTGTGAATTGTGTGTGGTGTATTTACTGCCCTTTGCTCATGAAATGATTCTTTTTCTCTGTGGGAAGTTTTTTCAACTGGGAAGTTTCAGAAGACTTTTTTTGGTTTGTTTAGAGACACTGCAATTACAATTTTTTGTTTGTACTCTTTTCAATTCATCATGTATGTTCTAAGTGCTTGTGGAATGTTCTGAAGAGGCAAATACCTGTTCTTTGATAATGGAATTACCAGTCTCTTTCAGTCTGCCCTCAACAGGGGGCTTGGAGGGCAGAGGGTGTCACAGAAGGGAACATTTTATTACAGTCCACTGTCACAAGCACACACTAACATCACATCTGAGATTATATTTGCTGTCTGCAAGCTTAATGTGCTTTTATTACCATTTATGTGAAAATGTTAATTGAGGAAAATTGAAGAATTTCTTGCCTCCTTCCTCCGCCCCCACCTCCGCAGTGCCCAATTTTTACCCANGAAGAATTTCTTGCCTCCTTCCTCTGCAGTGCCCAATTTTTACCTGTGCTGTGCAGCTTTGGGCTAAAATGCAATAGTGGGCTCACTCCTGGAATCAATCATGTGTATTCTTATAGCTAGAATTTTCAGTTTCAGTGTTCATTCTCTTCTTGATCCTTTCTCTTACTGTATTATTCTTTTCCCTACTTTGTTAGCCTTTTATTTCCCTTCTCATGCCCCTTCTACCCCCCAAGCAACTGCCTTATGCTTCCTGGGCACCAGAAGAAAAGCTGGGAGCACACTGGAGGGCGTTCCCACTGCTGTCAGTGCCACAGAGCTCCCTGGGATGCGAGGGGCAGCACAAAGCCTCTCTCAGCCACTGCATTCCTTGGGGTGTTCGTGGATGTTGTGAGGAAGGGGGGCAGTACCAGAACCTTTGAACTGTGCCCAGCGTGCAGAGCCATGAGAGACAAAAATTTGGATCCATGGTCTGGAAAGACTTGAGGTGTTCTATATTAGCATAACGTGTTACTGAAACCAAACAACCCCCAAAGTCCAGGTGGCTGTCTAAACACGGGCTCAGTAGCTGCTTTTAAGGTCTGTTGTGCAGATATCACCCAAAGCAGAGTTCCTTGGGAAATGCCAAGACAGAAGTGCATGGATGTTACTAAGGGATAAGTCTTTCAGAAGTCAGGTAGTTTGCGTTTATAAATTTCTGCAAGATCTTTTTACCAGTTCTACTACTACAGAATTTTCCTTTAAACTCAGGTGCAAAAATCTGATTCTAGTTGCCCCAGGCATTTTAAATTAGTTAGCATGAACTTGAGTTTTTTTGAGAAATATCAATTAATCTGTGACCTTAAATAACTATATTTTTCCTTGCTGCTCTTTTGCTCAAATAGCTGTGGTAAATTAATGAGGCAGAAGTGCTGATAAAATCCTTCTTTTCCAAATTGAAGAAATGCCCGAACTTTTAAAGTGACTGATCAAAGTGAAATGTTCTAGTTTTGCTAACAATTAACACTCTGTGCCTAAGGTTAACAGATAAGGTTTTTTCATAGTTTTTCAATGTAGAAATAGAATACTTCTTACTGGTTTTTAAACCTGCTATTCAAATTGGAGTTCCTTTAAAAGGACCCTGGAAAGAGAATTGCATTTTATAGAGTCTATCAGATATACATCAAATCAGATTTAATTGCTGCCATGTTTTCAAATAGTTATGTGATTTAATCCAACTTTAAATTTGAAGATGGAGTAGCTTTTAAAGATTGCCCTACTTTAAGAATGCAGGAAAAAATAATATCCTTGTTTGATGCCTGATTATTTATGCCAGAAGTTGTCATGATCCTGCAGAGTAATCTGGAAAGGATTTTACTTAAGGGATGAAATAGATTTTCACTTTAACTGGGGGCAGTAAGCTTGACAGTTAAAGTGGTGGTTTTACAAATTTGAGCGTAGTTAGGTAATTTCTTTGGAATGGAAAATAAATGTCGGTGCTCATTTTTCTGTTCCAAGCGAACTAAAACTTGGTTTTAGAAAATTATATATTACAGTCAGTTAAACATAACTTTCATATTAAAGAGTTCTTACTTGGTAGAGCTGAGCGTCTCCTAGACATGACAGTATTTTTTTCACTGTGCACACGAATACACAGGGGCTGGGCAGGCAGGGCAGTGTTCACTGGAGCAGTTTGGTGCAGGGACTGGGACAAGTGAGCAGCTCAGTGTCTCTGTGCATCACTAATTGTTGCTGTGGTCCAGGGCCTGGAGTGGGAGCTGGCAATGTTGGAGTGAGGGCAGAGAAGAGACAGGAAGGAAGCAATGTGAAGGAAGCATGATGGCACCATTTGGAATAGAAGATGTGGCTAAATAGGGTTTTTTTAATAAAAAGGTTTTTAAGGGAGTGTCAGGAAGATTTTTATGACTGTGGTTGGAATGGCAGTTATTTGGATTTTTTAGACTTTTACTAATTGATCTCAAAGCTCCTTTTGTACTTTCTTCCTGAAATTGGGTGAATTGGGGTGCATGAACATGCTTCCAAGACACACAGGAGTGATTCTTCATCAGAAAAAGTATCAGGGAGGGTGGAACTTAAGTGGTTAACGAAAGGTTCCAGTGTCTGTGGTGACTGTTGTTCAAATGGGAAGCCTGAGAAATGTGGTCCTGTTCTGCTACCAGTGGTTTAATGCTGAGCTAAAGCTCTTACTTTATGGTGGTGTCTATGTATACCCAGCAAAGTCAACTTGTTTTAATCCCTTGTATTTGTGTGTTTAAGAATTCAATAGTTCTGAAAAAACATGGCAACAAGACGAGCTGTGTGGGATAGGAAGTTTTCATATCTTCAGATGACAAGTTCTTTTGAGGCTCGTGTGGCAGTGCTGACCTTGTTTTACAAATTTGGCATATTAAGTAACAAAAAATGTGTCTATTCTGCTGACCAGCACGGTCTGGAGGGGTACAGTGGTTGTTTTATTCGCACTCCTTGGAACTCGTAGCCTGTCACAGCATGTCCTCCTTTTGCTACTTCTCTTGCTTGGATCTGCAGCCTTTTTGGGGCCAGTTGACCTTGTGTTGGCTGCCCAGGCAGCCCCGTTGGATTATCAGTTCCCAGCTCCTTGGCATTGAAAGGCCTCGAGCAGAGGCACTGGAAACTGTAGTGCAGAGAAACCAGAGCTGTCCGGTGGCAATGCTGAATGTCAGGCAGGCTGCCTTGTTTTCTTGGCCACAGAAACTCTTGGTACATTTCTGTTATACAAGATTGCTGTTTGCATGTGCAAGAACTGTTTTGGCTAACATTTAGTCTATTTTATAATGTAATCCAAGTTGCTCTGTATCCCTTGCTTTGCAGAGCTGGGAAAGAAGCAAGAGAGGTCAGTTGCACATAAATCATTTAGGCTGTTAAATTCCATGCTTTGCCTGTGTTAAAATTATTTAGAAAACAGTACATATAAAAAGAAATGCTCAAAAAGGTCTCACAGCCCCTTTCCCCATATTAGTTGCATAGTTTGTTGGTGCAGTCTGCTATGAATAGTTAACTGTTCACTGTTAAACATTGCAGAATGAAGCCAGGTTAAAAATAGTGGTAGCTGCCTTATTAACTTTAATATATTACTCAGCCCTGTGTGGCCAGCATTTTGTCAGCACAGCAAATCCTCTAATGGATTGACATAATTTATGAGTAAAAGGAAAATTATTCAAATGTGGAAGTTGCATGTATATTGTGAGGCTGATTTGCCTATCAAATTCTCACAGAAATTCTTCAAGTCTTGCAGTTCCCTGGGCAGATGAGATCAGCAGGATGCTGATTTGCCTGCAATGCTCTGTGGCTTGCTTTAGGGATGTTGCTGTTAGGGGAGGGTGCCTGCTTGCAGTGGTTGGTTCTTTTTTAAATTACTGCCCCTTGAAAACATGTTCTAATCAAAAAAGAATCCTTGCAATGAAAACGTTATGATCAAATAGTTCAATGAGTCTGTTTTGTGATCATGGTCAATATGGGTATGAGCCAAAGAGCAGATTTATCAGTGGTGTATGGTTTAAAAATAGAGGGGGGATTTGTCAGTTATGACAACTTGGTAGAATGTGTTCAGTAGGCTTAATTTGGTAACCTCTTCACATTTTAAAAACCATCATCAGTTTCAAAACCATCGGTGCTTTCTGGTTAAAAAGTCATGCCAGCCATTTGGTTGGGTGTTCAGATGAACCCCGTGTGGAATTTGCACAAACAAAAAGCTGCCCAAGAGTACTGACTGTGAGTGTGCCCCCAGCTTCTGGCTGTTACACAGAAAAATCTGTTAAAACTTTCTTACAAAAATGGCTGAACTGAGAAGGATGGGAAGAAAGGCAAAATTTAGTTCTTCATGGAGTGCCAGGAGGGGAGGGAAAAGGCAGAGTGGCAGAGGAGGTTGGGGGGAAAGCAAAGCCTTCCTCAAGCATGATTATTGAGCTTTTTATATTTAGATGTCTCTGCAGTGAATTTTGCAGAACTGCATTTGTTCAGATATATATATAACCTTTGATATTTACTGTGTTAAAAGGTCTGTCAATAAAGGGCCATTTTTGTGGCTCTCAAAATAGTGCAGGGATAATGTTGCTGTGTTGCTACTGTCTGCTTTTAGACAGGGAAGCATCATCGGATAATTCAGGCTAGCAAGCAGCTCAGGAGGTCTCCAGCCTCCTCCCAAAGCAGTATCATCCTCAGGTCAGACTAGATTTCTCAAGACTTTGTCCAGTTGAGTCTTGAAAACATCCAGGGATGGAAACTGCAAGTTCTTTCTGGGCAGCCTGCACTTCTGCTGATGTCCTTTTGTGTAAAACTCTTTTCCTTACACTGAGTCTGAACTATCCATCTTTCAGCTCATGGCTGTTCTCTCTCATCCTCCATCCATGCTCCATGAGGAGGAGCTTGGCTTAGTCTTTAATAACTTAACACTGGACAGTTACTGTGCTGAAGTCTTTGTTTCTGCAGGCTGAATGAGCCTGCTTCCCTGAGCCTCTCCTCGTGGTGAAATGCTGTGACCCTGTCATGGTGGCTCTTCCCTGAACTTGCTCCAGTTTGTCGTGTTCTGGGGCAGCCGGTTCTGGATGCAGGGTCTGATGTGGTCTGATGTGGTCTGAGAAGGTGCCGAGGCCCCCCCGGCCCTGGCCCTGCCTGTGCAGCCCGGGAGGCTGCTCGCATCTGCTGCCAGGGCACGCGGGGCTCGCTGCCCACCAGGACCCCCAGGGCCCCTCCTGCAGAGCTGCTGCCCGGCTGGGCACTGCTCGCTTTGTGCTCTTGCAAGGCACTTTTTCCTTCCCAGGTGTGAGAGTTTGCGTTTGCCTTTCTGGAGTTGAAGGTCCCTGTTGAAACATTCTTCACCTTGTCCGGGTTCCTCTGAAGGGCAGTTCAGCACCTGTGTGTGACCATTGGTTCACCTCAGTTTGGTACAAGCAATGTCCTTTTAAAGCATTACCAAAAATACCTATTTTATATTTTTAACCTTGATTGTAGCCTTAATTAGACCAGAATGGGAACATAGAACCAGTATGTTTCAAGGTGCTGGATTTAATAAAAGTTGTTTTTCCTACAAAAATATGTGCCTACATGAATAATTTATTAAATAAGGGATGTCACACAGCACTGCTGTTACTAATGCATTCAAAAATTAAAAAGTAATTCCTGGGTGCATTTCAGGCATCCTAGGAACTTAATCCACCTGGGACAAGTCCTAAACAAGCAGTTGCTGTTTTAATGAATGACAATTTTAGAGAGTTTGACTTTCTTCAGGCTCTTGCTGCCACCTACAGTCAGCTCAGCTGGGTGTTCGGGGCTGGTACTCCTGCCCGTGTGCGTTACAAACGCTGTTCCTTTCCTAATTGTTTGGATGTGCCCTGGCAAGAGCTTCCTGGCCCAAGATTTAGGAAGGCAATGGACAGAGAGCCCAGAATGTTATGCTGGTGAAACAAGTTGTGATATATGTTGTGCAGTCTCAAGACAGAAATGTCTTTGAAACTGTTTGCTACCCTTTCAGAAAGTCTATATTTTAAAAGACAAAAATACAGAACGGCTGGGTTAAAAGTCAAACTGTGAGAAATGGAACAACAATGGCATGAGAAACTTGTTCTTTTCCCTTGCTTGGATTCTCTTACTACATAAGTCTTCCTTTCCCTGAATGTTTGGACAGTATTCAATTATTTTCCTCTATTTCAAAGCTGGTCTTTTTTTAGTAATTTATGGAGTGCTTCTGTGGGCTCATTAATTACATGTTGATTGCTCAGCATCTCCTGGGCTCAGTAAAACTGCTGCCATCATCAGAATTCTCTGACTGGAATGGGGTGTATTACTGTGCTTTTTATACAGACAGCTCTGGTGAGCTGGCAATGTCTGAAAAATGTTCTTCTCTAGTCTCTCCTTTCCATCCCCTTACAAATTCCAGACAGACAGCTTTGCTGATTTGGAGCACTTGAAAACTCATCTCATTTAAAAGCAGAGGCTCATCAAACCCTGTTTTTTTTAGTGGAAGTTATTAATGCATGGCAGGTTTTATGTGGCAGTCTGATCTAGGATGTTAATTACTAAATGATTGGATTAAAAACTCTTAAGGACAATACCATGTGCCTTAGATGACTTCTATAAGATCCTTTATGGAGACTGGAAACTTGAGCTTTATTTTATTGAGCATGAATGTGGTAAATAAGTAATGTGGTCAGCTGGATCTTTATTAAAAATAAATTTTTCAGATTCAACCAATATATAAAGCTAATAAATATCTTCAACTTCTTTTACAGGGTGACCTGAAAACTTATATCTGCAATGAGCAGGAGCACATTAAAGGAGAATCTCAGATAATGCTGCTGCAGAGAATGGCGTGCGAGATCGCCGCCGGCCTCGCTGTAATGCACAAACACAACTTTGTGCACAGGTAGGCTCCTGAGAAATCCCACCCAGTCAAGGAGCACTCTGAAATTCCCCTGGGGATTTTCATTAAACTCCGTGGCTGTTGAAGGCTGTGTTTGCACAAACTGCTGTCTAACTGTGACATGTCCTGGGGCACGAAGGTGTGATGCTAATGAAGGTGCTAATTGAGCTGCAGTGTTGTGGTGTTCCAGCTCCACCTGCCTGAAAGCTGATCCCACCTGCTGCCAAGCCAGTCCAGGTGGAGTTTGATTAATTCTTGGCCAAGTCAAATTCCTTTTGTTTATTGTGGAGGGAGGGATGTTAAAATTCCGTTAGGATGAATCTTACCTGCCATGAATTTTTATCAGATTATAGCAATTTAGAACTTCTCTTTGGTAATCTGTTACCTTTGTTACTAAAAATGGGGGGGGGAAAAAAGCTTTTCTATTGCAGTAAGGGGGAAGCTGAGTTTAGAGGGAAGATCTGACTGAAATGGGTATTCACTCACTGAATTGTTGTTCGTGTAACCTTTTAATCTTCACTAAAGGAGGTAGTCAGATTTTGAAGTAATCATACTAGGAGAATAATTTTATTCCCATCGAGGGAACTGCTAGATTTATTTTTAATTAATATAATTATTTTAATTAAAGTTAATGTAGTCAGTACTGAAAGAATGGCTGTAGTACAAAAGGCTGGGAGAATTTATTCATTAAACTAGTTGCCCAGAAAAAGACAAAAAATAGTTTTTTGGCTTTAAATGTAAAGGTGTTAAGGAACTGGAAGTCATTAACCTCTAAGATGACAGAAATGTTAAAAAGTACTTGTTCTCCAGGTATGGCTTACCTGGTGAAACCTTGGGTGCCACAAGACAGTTTCTTTGTCAGTCTGTCCTTTGCTGTAGAACCAGCCCTTGCATCACCCTTTCAGCAAGTCAGGAGCTTGTGTTGGATCTTATCAGTGCACATCTTGGGGCTTAGGGAGAGCAGAGACCTTTAGTTCAGGGAAAATGAACTCCCCAACCTAAGTCTTAAAAGGTGCAGGTGTAAAACAGCAGCAAAACCCTGAAAAAAACCCCAGAGCCTGGACTCAGCTGGTGGCTGATGAGCAGAGCTCTTCTTTTAACCCATTTAACAATTTCAGATGACTTGAAAGTAATACCAGTTGTACCTGTCTGAGGGATCAGTTTCTTGTCTTGCAGCAGCATGGCTCTGTAGGTATTAAATTTAACAGTACATTTTCAGTGAAATACAGATAAACTTGGTAAATAATTATTCTGTGGATCTGCAAGGTTCTCATTGTGATGTTTACTTCTAGCAACACTATCCTGATGCTGTCAGAGTAAGTGGTAAAGCTCCAGCATCAGTGATTTTGTTGTTAGTGGTAAATTCAAGCAGCCAACAATTTTTCTCTTCCAGGATATTTATTTAAATAGTATAAAACAATTTGGCAAGCTCTGGGACATACTTGAAGGTTATAGATGTGTTTCTGACCTGTGTAGTTCACTGACTCTGGAAAGGAAAACATCATCATCTTTCTTTGTAGCAGGCAAGCTGTGGCTTTCAGACAATTTGTACTTCAGAGACCTTTTTTTAAGCCAACAGAAGCAAAGGTAGAGTTCTTTCAGGGCACTTAATTGCCTGGTCCCCTTCTGTGAAACTGAGAAGTGAAATATTTGAGCAATTAGTCTGCCGAGCTCTTTGCTGTCGCAGCCACAGTTCCAGCTTCATTAAACTTGCATAAATTTCTGAGTTCGCATGATGAGTTTCCTAAAACTGCTTCTTGGTATTATTACAGCAGCACTGCTGGTTCGTGAGCATTTGTGGTCTGGTTTATGGTAGAAACTGGAAGCAAATTCTGTGTCTATTCAAGAGCTTTGTGATTTGTTTAGTAGAGGACCTATATGAAATACATTATTTTCTCTGTTGGTCTTTTTCAAAGACTGTCTGTAGTTCTGGTTGATGTGTAATGTATGGGTTTGTTGCTTGAGGAACTTAACTGTAGATGTAAGATATTACTGGTTCCTTCGTATCATATTGTGAATTAATATTTAAACCTAATCTGAATTGCAGATAGATTTTGCTTATGACATTTAAAATGCAAGCCATGCAGTGATAGGTGTGAAGAGGGCTGACATCACTGTAGCATGTGAACAGCCCACGTAATCTCCAGGAGAGGATTATGAGCAGAATGCAATAACTGCAGGTGAATGCTGTGTGTAGTTTGAATGCTTAAGAGGCTACACCAGTGCTCTAGAGAAGTGATTGCAGCTTGACCTTTTTTATACAGGACAGCATAATAGTCCAGGGTTTTTGTATGAAATCTTTAAATGTGATTGCCTTGTCACTGTGTTTAGCTTTTTTTGGATCCCAGAATGCAGAGTCTGCTTGGCTCTGTGGCTGTAAACTGATTCTCTTTTCAAGCACTGAGAGCGCCCGAGGGAAATCACAGACTTTTGGGCACAAAAGAAATCTTGACCAATAAGTCCTCCCTAAGGAGAAACCCTGTCAGTGTTTGTTTTTCCTGGAAGTGATGGGTGTTTGTATAGAACTGTGGTGTCCGCAGTATTCCAGTGAGATACAGAATCAATTGTTGGTACCTGTAGGTTCTAAAACTTAATAAAAATGCAAGCAACATAAAACTGTCTTAATATTTGGTTTAGATCACAATTGCACTGTAGAAATCAATTTGCCCAGCTCCTGTGCCTGGGTTTGCACTGCATATGAGTTGGTCTTTTGGAGTGCATGGACTGGTTTAATTTCCTCAGAAGAGAATCAGGAAGGGAGCCCAGGAGCACACCTGTCCTGCACCCGCCTGCCTCAGCCTTCGGGAGGATTCAGGCCTGTGGGATCAGCCCACAGCTCGTGCACGTGGGATTGCTGAAGTGTATCTGGAGTGGATGCTGAATCTTTAGCACTGTTTTGTGTTATTGATCTGCTCCTGTTACTTGCAGCTATGACCTATAACTGTGCATAAGTCCTTGATTTTTAGATTCTAAGTTTTTAAAAATAGCATTCTTGTTTTTTCATTTGATACTTCAAACTGTGACCTGACTGTTCTAAGAATTGTCACTTCTGCTAACCCATTTATCTTAATTTGTGTTGGAGACCTCGTGGTTTGTCTCACTGTTAATTTGTTTGCATTTTCAGTGACTTGGCCTTACGGAATTGCTTCCTTACATCCGATTTAAATGTCAAAGTAGGAGATTACGGTATAGGATTCAGTAGGTATAAGGTAAGTGAATCTAGTCATGGACCACTTTTTTAAAGGATTTGAGGCCCAAGGTTACAACAAGCATGCTTGAAAGTTGTAAACTTATACTAGATTATCCTTTATTTGAATAATGAACTTTCAGAGTATTACTGGCAAATAACTGTGGCAAGTTCATATACCAGAATAGATGATCTTTCTAGAGATGAGTACAATTTATGCTTCTGGAAGCTTCTGGTAAATCTACCTTTTTTGGTCCTATTTACAGTAGTCCTAGAATATGAAAAAACTTATTTTAATGTATTTTAAGGACACATTTGAAAGAAAAGTTCAAATTTCTCAATGAAAATATTCAAAATAGTAATTTTTCTCTTTCTTGATATACTTTAAAGACATTATTGGAACATTTTGTAAGTACCAAACCTTAAACAAGAAATTTGCATTTAAGTTCCTGCTATGCAGTGACTAGTGAATGACTTTCCTCCATTGCATTATTCTCTGCTACTTGGGGAAAATGGGATTTTTTTTTTAAGTTCAAATTTTTTGCATAGGTGGCACATATAAACATATTAAGGAGAGGACTGTCACTGTCTGGAAGTTGACCCAATGTACAGCCTTTTTCTGATTTTTTTTTTTTTCATTTTAATCAATAATTCAGGAAGATTATATTGAGACAGATGAGAAGAAACTCGTTCCTCTACGATGGACTGCGCCTGAGTTAGTAACAAGTTTTCAAGACAGACTGTTATCAGCAGAGCAAAATAAATACAGTAACATATGGTATGTAGAAGGCTTTAAAATAATTTCAATGAGAGATTTGTGAACATATTTTCAAATGTTACATGAAAGAGTAAATAATGCTTAAATTGGCCTGACGCATCAGATGTGCAGTAGGTTAATCTCGGTAAACCTGACACTATATCCTGCTTTGGATAGATGCTTAGAAATCTATTGAGAGAAAGTTGGAGCAAACAAATGTTTAGCAGAATAATAGGTGTTTATACTAATAAAAATACCTTCAGATGTTTATAAAGGAAAGCAATGGTAAATGATTTTTCCAAGAATATGTAGCTGTGGGTGACATAAAAAGTTGATCCCACTAGAGCCCCATAAAGTTCAGTTGGTAGAACAGTGGCATTTTAATTAAAAAGCTGTGTTCTTGCTGCAGTATTTGAGAGCTGCAATTAACTGATGGTTTCTGTTGCCAAAGAGCTGATAGACAATGGCTGGTGAAACTCTTGAAGATGAACGTTTTTGAAATTGCCAAGCTCCACTTCAGTTCTCAAGCCCCAAGAAATTTGGATAATGGAAATTGTGGATTAGGCTAACATTTCTGAAAACATTGTAGTTAATTCCTGGTTTTATATTCTAAGGGTATTAAATAGTAAACTTGGCTTTGGTGTTTTAAAAGTAGAGTTGCAGAAAGCAAGTGGGATAGACAGAAATTATGTAAATACTAATTTGCTTCCATCCTCCAAGGAGGCTTCCTCAGCTCACAGTGTTCATCTGGACTACGAGCAGCCAGGGTCTTAAGGTTTCCAACTTGTATTTTAGTGCCTCTTATGCAGAGCTGCTTTGAATAGGTTTGGACTAGATGATTCCAGCCACCCCTTCCAATCTAAATTACTCTTCATGCAGACTCAGTTACTTTGCATTTTGAGCACAGAAAGATTCCCTGAAGATTAGCACTGACTGCAATCACTGAAAATGCAATTAGTGTTGGATACAATATGGATGCAGCACTGAGCAGAGGCAGCTTTTGACCACTGCAGCTTCAAAATAAAGAGTTCTATCAACACTGGAACAAAGATGAGTTTTCTAGCAGTTTGACCTATAACTGCAATTTCTCATGAAAGCTTTTTTCTTCTGTTGAATGAACCGTAAGGTTTTTTAATCTTGTTTCTATACCCTGTAACAATAATTTTTATTTAAAAACCGTTGAAAAGATAGTGTTTTACTATAGGTGGGATTTTTTCCCTGATCAAATAATTTGAGATCTCCTATATTTTGTTGCCTTCATTGTTGTTGCCTTCAAGCAATTTTACTCTTCAAGCTTTTAGCATTCTGTCAAAATGAGTGAACAAGTTCTGAGGTTATTCTAGAGACAATGGGGAGTGGTATTTATTTCTTCTTGCCAGTTATGCTTTGAATATCCTTACTTTCTTAGAAAAGCAACTCTAAAATACTTCTGAGAATGCGCAGTGATTTGCTGCTCTTTTCCAGGTCTCTGGGTGTGACGCTGTGGGAGCTGTTTGAGAACGGTGCTCGGCCTTACTCGGACTTCTCTGACAGGGAAGTCCTGACCCACGTCATCAAGGAGAAGCAGGTTAAACCCTTCAAGCCACGTCTGGAGCAGCCATACTCTGATAGATGGTAAACTTAAATATTTCTGTTTATTCTTAAAGCTGCTGAAGGTGTTTCTCAAATGACTCCATTCTCTTAAATACATTGGAGTTGCTACATGGAAATATGCTCCCAGCAAACAAATTTTAGATTTGTAAAAAGGGAGTAAGTACTTGCGATAGGTGGAAGTTCCTGCCAGTGACATTGGTACTCTGAGGCTTGTTAGGTGTCTGAATTCTATTAATGCCTCTTCAGTGTGAAACCTATTGAAACATGTTTTTATCTGTACAGGTATGAAGTTCTGCAGTTCTGTTGGCTGCCTCCAGAGAAGAGACCAACGGCAGAAGAAGTGCACAGACTTTTAACTTACCTCCGCATGCAAAGCCAAAGGGACTCAGAGATTGATTTTGAACAGCAGTGGAATGCTCTGAAACCAAACACCTCAAATAGAGAAGCAAGTAATTCTGCATTCCCAATCTTGGATCACTTCACAGGAGATAGACTTGGCCATGAGCTGGAGGAGGTTCTGACTGTAACTGAAACGAGCCATGGTCTGAGCTTTGAATACATCTGGGAGGCAGCTAAACACGATCACTTTGATGAATGTGGTCATGTGAATCCTGATGAAGCCATGACCTACACAAGTATTTTCTATCCAGTGGAGGTTTTTGAGAGGTCACTTTCGGAGCAAGGACCGGGAGCACAGGATGGAAGTGGTCAAGAGGCATCACTGGCTGTCCCTGGGGTGTTACCTGTGTTTGATGCACACAAACTTTCTGTTGGAAATGACTACTATATCCAGTTAGAGGAAAAAGGAAGTGGCTGCAGCATGAATTTTGATAACCAATCCGTTGTATTAACAACAGAAGTTGATCATCAAGAAGCTGTACAAGAAAAAAGTTCTCATTTCACGGTTCTCAGGGATCTTGATGTTGAAGAATCTAGTACTGATGGGGACTTCTTCCACTACAATACAGATCCTAAAGAGGAATTTTTGCCTGCTGCTAGTAGTCCAGAAAGTCCTTTCCAGAGTATATTTAATGACATTGATAGATCAGAAGAACTGACAAACAGAAAAATACTTGGGTTTGCTGAAACAAATGATTCTCCTAAAGACTTTAAACCAGCTGTTTTGAACTCAAACACAGATGCTAGAAAGGCAGTAGGCTGTTCTGGGAAGGAGCATTCTAGTCATCCTTCTGAAAATGAAACAGTTTCGTTATGTGAAAATATCTCTAACCAGTCGGACCTGGTAACTTTAGAAGAACTTTCTGATAACTTCTTATTTCTTCAAGAGAAAAACTTATTAACAGGATTATTGCCTAAAAAAACCAGCAGTGATTTTGGGCAAATTTCAGATGATGTTGTAAAAAGTATATTAGAAACCTCAAAAAGAAACTCTGTAGAGCCTGAGCCTGTGCTGGCTGGAAATGCACAGGTCTTTTCTTTAATACACGAAAGTCTTAGAACAGTGAAAGATGAAAATTTTAACCCAGTGGCAATGAATAAAGATCCCAGTTCTCAGTCTCAGACTCCTGTAGAGATGCAGGCATCCTCTAGTCCACCCACAGCAGATAAGTCATGTGATAAATGTGCAAATCTTCCTATTTTGAGGGATGAGGGGAAACTTCTAAATGTAGAAGTGAATGAAGTCATGTCCTGTAACACCAATGTTCTCTGTCAAGAAGAGCTATCTTATAATGCCAAAAATAATAATGGTGGAAACAGTCCACATTACAGTGTTGCTGTTGAAACAGATGAGTGCGATGCACAGATAAAAGAGGGAATGCTTTCCAAGTCTGATGAAATAACTTTTAATAGAGAAAAATGTAGTGATCAGGAAGATAGGAAAAGAAACTTGCAAGATAGTCCTCCCATATTAAAAAAAAAAGAATGTTTTTTGGAGAAAGTACAAGAAACATCAAATCATTTTGAGAACTGTAAGGATGTTCCAGAAGAGGTGACCTTAATTTCTGTTGCTGCTTCAGATTGTACAAGTCAGGATAGTCTTTTGGAAGACAGCCCATCTCCTATACAAACTGTAGAACAAGCCTTAGAGACACCTGATTCTTTGGATTCTTTAGATGTAAACGAGGTTTTAGAATCTTTACAGACTCAGAGTCCTCAGAAACTTTTGCCACCAGATAAACCTGCTGACAGTGGCTATGAAACGGAAAACCTGGAATCTCCAGAGTGGACTTCCCATGTCCCTGTTGAGG
>WEIT01022940.1:218212-247557 GCA_013389985.1 Dryoscopus gambensis | reverse complement strand
CTGCGGGGCTCGGGGCAGCGCCTGCCCGGGGCTCCTCGGGCCACGGCAGGGCCTGGGCCCCTCGCAGGCTCCTGCTGACAGACCCTGGCTCGGTCAGAGGACACGCAGCGTTCCCTCCCTGTTGCCCCCACAGCCCCTGCTGCTGTTCCTGGCTTCCCCTGGGTCTCTGCCGCGTTGCCCCTTGGGCCCCAGGCGCCTTCTCAGCAGCTAGTGGAGTGGTAAGTCACAGAGGAGGGATGCCAGCCCTGATAGACGGCTGCAGAGGGTGTTAAATGTGTTGGTATTTGGCTGCTCTCTCTTTGGTTTCTCTTGACCACTCCAGTCTGTTGCTCCTGATCCCCCCACAGTCTGTTTGCTCCTTGCACACTCATACCACCTCTCTGGGGCTCCCAGCAGCTGAGCTGCGGCTTTGCAAGGTTGCTTCTGCAGCTAACAGCAGTGACAGTGTGGAAGCAAACCTCTGCCAGCTCGGCACCTTGTCATCCCATGATACCCCATTTGCTTTTGCCCAGCCTGCAGTTTTTGTTAAAGAGTACTTTGCTCTCACAGTTTGCTGAAGCTTCCTTTCTCTTGGATCTTCCAGCTTTCTCTCCTGACTGCCTCCATGAACCCCCTCTTCACCAGGTCCTGTTGGCTGTTTTCTTCCAAACAGCAGCTCTCCCCAGCAGTGCTTCATGTGCTTGGGCAGGGCAGCTCCCTCTCCTCTGTGCTGTCCTGTAGCTATGCCTTTTCTGCCAAGTGAGTTACACAAAGGGTCCAGAACAAACCCAGTGCTTGCCTTTGGACCTGTTTTCTCACAGAAGATACCTGTGTGTCTCCAGCATTTTTTTAGGCTCCCACACAAGCTGCGTGGTGCTATCTTTCAGCTGTCATCACCTGGGTGCTACCCTAACCCAGCTGCTTTGTGAGTTCCCCGCCGTGTTTGGTAGTAAGGAACCTGGGGATGGCCAGAATGCCCTCACAGGCAGAGAACAGTCACTGTGCGAGCCCGGCAGCTGAGCACGGCTCTAAGGAATGAGAAACGAGACAGGAGGTGGTGTTTACCACAGCACAGCCCGGAGCTGCCACCACCTGCTCCAGCTAAGGTTGTCTCGTACTGGGACAGTCTCGCAGCTGGGGTTAGGTTTTGTTTCTTCTTTTTCCTTCATTTTTTATTGGCTCACCAACTTTTAGACTGCTCCTTCACCTCAGTACCAGCATAAAAATATATTTTGTTTCGACCAAACCTTTTTATGGCTACATGAACTGGAAGACCATGGAAGGAACATATTTTGGGAATGTCTCTTAGTAACATTGATTGTTGGCGTTAAAGGCAGGGTTGCTGTGATGCTGTTGTCTTCAGATGTAGTGTGGGCACAGAATCTGGGCTGGGGGGTGGGTAAAATATCAGTGCTGTCATCTAATGCAGAGAAAGGAAGATTGCTGTGTCTTCTTGGATAACTTGGAAACCAGCCTGCTCTGCTGCTGTTGATCCGAGGCAGTAACTGCAGTTAAGCTCTGCCATTATTGGATTGTTGTTGGAAGAGGGAAGTGCTTTTTTGTGTGTGTGTGGCAGGGACTAGCCCAGAGCACAGAAATGCTGCAGCTGAAAACACGTGGCTGGCTCGGAGCTTCTCCCTGAGAGTGTGCCATGTTTCCCTCTAGTGGACTCCTCACACAATGGAAACCCGTGCCTACAGAAAGTAATTACCAGGAGTTCAAGGATAAATTACTTTGAATAAGAGCCTGAGGGTAGGTCTAATATCCCCCCATAAGCCAGCATAATTGAATGGTTGCATGGCTTTATTATAACATGGGGTAATGAGGAGCTGGGAGACAACAGCAGCATTGGAGATCAAACAACAGAGGCGATGTTATCAAACCTGACTGTTGTACTCTGCATATTTTTTGAGTTGTGGTTCACTTCTCTACAGAAAGACTGGATCAACTTGGAGACCACTTTCTCTTATGTACAGTGATAAAGGAATAATCTCTCTGCTTTGAAGCCTGTTTCTAAGAAAGTAGAGGCATCTGTTTTTCACCAGTAGGTGATTCACTGCATCTTTGTTTCACTGGTTCCATTCGCTTGCCCTCTGCTCCCTCTGCCAGCTCTCCTCCCAGCTGAACATTGGTGTTATGTTTTTACAGCACATGGATAATTAATACCAGTCCATCCAACAAAACATGAAGACTAAAACCAAAGGAAAGAAGCAAGGGCAAGCTGTTGACAAAGAAGCATTTCCCGAAGAGCCAGCAGTGAGAAAAAAGGAACTGGGGAAATGTTTGCGACGCCAAGAAAGGAGGAATGGGGGGAACAAGGAGAGCAGCAAGCTCCCCACAGGCAGAGCCAAGCGTCCTTGGAGCAGTAAGGACAGGCTCCTGAGAAGACTGGAAAGCAACGAGCGCGAGAGGCAGAGAATGCACAAGCTCAACAACGCCTTCCAGGCCTTGCGGGAGGTGATCCCTCATGTGAGAGCTGAGAACAAACTCTCCAAAATAGAGACTCTCACGCTGGCCAAAAATTACATTAAATCCTTGACCTCCATTATACTCAATATGTCCAACGGACACTTTCCAGCAGTAGAAGGGATGGGGGGAGCCTGGGGGACCAAATTGTACCAGCATTATCAACAGCAGCATGGGGAAGGTGACCATGAGGAACATCTACAGAAATATTCCACGTAGATTCATAACTTCAGCCAAAGCACCAGCTGCCAGCCAGTACTGTAATTGTTTTTCCTTCTTACATCATAATACATGTCATTACCTAGAGGTTTAAAGATACTATTTTTGCATCCAGTCTCTCCTTTTTTTCTTAAAAAGGCAAACAGACACCCATGGCTATAGTTTATATAGCACATTAAAAAATTACCTTAAACCCTCAGAATTTTTCAGAGCATAATGAATGTGTTTGTGTGGTGTGCCAGGGTCTGGAAACCTATCTTGTAACTCTGGAGGTGGCTTGAAAATAGAGATTTAGTAGCTTCTGAAAATTACCCTACCTGGAGTAGAGTGAGTTGAGCCTTTAAGGTCTGTGTCACCAGAGTTCCTTGGAGTTTGTTGAGAGTCTTGGCTGTAGCTCTGTTCATAGCTTTTCAGTGACTCATCTGCCGTGCTAAGGAGAAGATTGAAATTGATGACAGCATTTGACTGACTTGGTGACTGAAGTGGCACGTATGGAAAATGGGTCACCAAATCTGAATATTGATCTTGATATTTAACTTCTCTGGATCTGCCCTGATAATTTTGAACCTTGCAAGGCATAAAAATATCTGTTGATGCAAACATCTGCAACGCTTGCTTAGACTGTAAGCTCTCTGGAGTAAGGACAGTTCTGATCTGTGTTTCCAGAGCATCTGGCCTCATGAAGATTTTCTTAGGGGGTATCTGGGTGCCATTGTAACACAAATAATAAATAAGGGACAAATTACTTATTTTTGCCAAAGCAATGATAAAAATGCTTTAGTATAGTCTTAAGTTAGACAATGCTCTGGCCAATTTAAATTATTTGCTAATGAAGCCGGTGACGTGATCAGGTTCTTTCTGGGTTAGCGTTAGATTCTGATACTATAAAACAATAAATGAAGCAGAAACTCTTCAAAAAGGGAAATGAGGTCTCTTTTTCCCCTCCCCCTATCCCCTTCTGTGGTAAAAAGTTTTATGTCACTGAGGAACTCTCATTTCCTCTGGTATTCTCATACCTGGGGCACCTGAAGCTGGAGTGGCCTCAGTTGAGTGTGGTGCCCATGGAGCCCCCGTGTTCCAGCTGCCCCTCCCCACGTGCCCTGTGGAACAGGAGGCTGCTGCTCTGTGCTGTGGATGGCACAGGAAACATTTTGCACCTCGTACATCACTAGGATTGATAATAGTTTGTGGTATGGTCCTTTTCCTGCAGAAGAAGGCAGTCCAAGGAGGAATAGGGGCTGAGGAAGGATTTATCAGATCCATCACAGAGGGGTTGTGCTGCACTGTGCAGTTTGTAATGTGTTTGTAGTTTGCTGCAGCACAGCAGAGGGGATGACAATTTAATTCAGAGTGAGAGGTAACGTTTCCCACGTAGGCTGGCCAGGGATGTGAATTATCTTTCTCCACCACGACAATCCATAGCTATGATGTAGTACAACACAATAGTTTATATATGTGGTTGCCTTACTGGAGAAAACATTTGGATCCTGCCTCAACCCAGCATTTTCTTGGTTTTTGAACTGTTTTCACATTAAAATAAATGTAATTAAGCCCTTCTCATACTCAAGTGTTAATGAAAGTACTGCAGAGTCTCTTAGAGATTTAATTTGTCATTACAGTGGTGGATCTTACTCCACTCACCAGCTGCCCCCTGTGGGTAAATTAACCCTCACTGTATTTACACTGTCTGATCACAGTGGGGTCAGTCACTAACACCAAGGCCTTTTCTTTCAGTTGTTCCCCTCAGCACTCTTCAGGTAAGAGATGTTGATGTTATTTGGTTATTTCTCACCCTACAGGTCAGTGCAAACTGTGGCTCTGCATGGCACACTGTAAGTGATGACCAAGCACTTGTAGATTATGGTATTTTTTTGTAGGATTCTTTAAAGGTCATTATCTGAGAGTTTCCAGCTAGTAAGTGTCCCTGGAATGCTTTTGTGGGATGGTTATGTTTGAACTGCTGTTTGGTTGTGTTGGTGGGAAGAGGGAACCAGTGAGTTGAACACCCAGTACTTTACAGTGCTATTGATGAAGAATTGCACTTGAAGAGCACGTATGCTGGTACTGCTGCTAAACAGACAGACTGTAATGCTTGGGCACTGTATTTTTGACTTCCTGCAACCAGAGGCATTTCAAATATTAACCCCAAAGTGGCATGTCATATCTAGCTATAAATACAGCAGCAGAGGAGGCAGGTGAGAGCCACCCCTTCTCTGAACACCGCCGTCCCCAAGGGATAGACAGGCTCTGGAATGGAAGGGAATGGAATGGACAGGCTTTGAATGGAATTACAGCTGCTAGTTCCACAGTGGTACTTGGCTACAAAGTGCTGTGTTCTTGGACATGTCAAAAGGGATTTGTAAGAAGCATTTTTTTCTGATAAATTACTTTTATTTTTCAAAATTGCTTCCATTTAAAGTCACTTTTCCTTATTTGAACTAGCCACAACAATGACATCATATTTTTAAATTAAATAATTTTCTAAATAATAGTTTTAGAAGGCAAATACTTAGTACTCAAACATAAACAACTTATAACTTATTTTTTTTTTCACTTAAACCCAGCTTTTTACAGTAAGGTAAGTGAAACTTGGCAATGGAGGGAAAAATGCAAGGGTACATTATAAAGCTTATTGTATGCAATCAGGTTGATTGTTGGAGATGTAAACACTGACTATTAAAAGGAAAAAATCTTCTTGATACAATGCAGAGAAAAATACAATCCTAATAATTCTCTAAAAATACATGTAATAAAGTTATTTATTTGGACAAGATACTGTGCAAGTTATGCAAAACCTATTATGGTAATTAATGCAACACATTATTTATGGTTCTCCCACAATGTATGTATAAACCAGAAATCTCTAATCACATACTGGAAAGATCAACAGGTTCTTTTTTTAACAGTAAAGCATCTTCAATCTTCATTCACATTTGGACTTGGAAACAGTGCTTTCCTTGGCATTAAATACCAAATATATTCCTTAAATACGTGCAAACATAAGTTTTACTTCTACAAATACAGTACTGAGACCACACCAAACTGCTCATCATAAAAAATAACTCCATATACAGTCACACACAGGGAGGAGAAATGAATGTAAACTGTCCAATTATGATAAATAAGTCAGGAAAAAAAGCTTTTTTTGAGAATAGAAAGTGGTTGCATGTTGGAAAAAGGGATGAATAAATCACTTACTAAAAATGAAGAGCAGAGCTTCATTCTGAACTGCCACCAGTGTACACTGGCAAACTCCACTGATCTCAGTAAAGTTGTTCTGCATTCCTATCACTGTAAAGTCAGAGTTTAAGACCTTCCCTTGACTTTTACAGTATGAAAGGATAATTTGCGATAATCTGGAACACAGCCTCCAGAGTCTGGTGCCTTCCAGCCTCATTAGGCAGGCATCTGTGTGCCTCAGTTATCCCAGTTTCAGTGAAGCTGAAGACAGAACACGATTTCCCAGCACTTGCACTGACAGTTTAGAGCGAGACCTCGCTGAGCCCGACTGACCAGGACTGGGCTCTCTCCAGTGGCTCCCTCAAACCAGGGATTAACACATTGCTCACTGGAGCAAAGACAGCAAAAATTGGCCCTTCCTGGTAACTGCAGCCTAAGCAGAGTTGTACAGAATTTGATTTTTCTGATGGGAGCAAGAGCAGCCTGACCCAAGTCCATCCTTACAAACAGAGCCCTCCCACGAGCAGAGCTCCGTGCATGTGTAAGGGCCTGGACAAACAGGACCAGTTTGTTTGCCTGCAATTCATTCACATTGAAACAACATCTTCATCTGTGCTCAAGGACAGTGTGCAAGATGTGTGCATATGAGAGAAATGGAGGGAACATAAAAAAAAGAAGTAAATGTGATCATCTGCACATATTCACATTTGTATGGTGCGTAGCAGCTATGGTAAAGGGTCAGAAATACATTGGGGTTAAAAAACCTTGCCTGCTTTGACAAAACTATGAACTCTATCAAGTCACATTTTACACAAGATGCATTAGAAGGATTCAGTACTTAAAATACCCCATTGCAAAGTCCAGTTCAGTCAAACATACTAGTAACACAGGAAGGTCATGTTTTTCTCTCCAAGCAGTAGACATTTTGTTTCTTTTTAAATTACTGCCTACTGCTTGTTAGCAACACGTAGGTGGCAGCAATTTAACAGTTAACAGAATTTCTGTCCAATTCTTGACTTTCACTGACCATCAGAGGGGTCTTAGAGGGCTCTGTTTTCTTCTTACTCTCCTCATCTTCTCCCTCCTTCGATAGTGCCGGGTTTTCCTCGGCGGTGTCTGGCACAGCGACCCGAGAGGCTTCTGTTGCATTTCCTCTGACTGTAATGTGCTCCCACCCACCCTGTGAGAAAGTGATACCGAAATTCAAAAGGAGAAACATCACCCTGTCAGTGCTGTATCTGATGTGATGCTTTCTGTGCACTGCTAGTTTATGCTATTTGTTCATGAGGAGAGTAATCCTGCTCTGGGATGAAGCAGAAAAAAGGCTCCTTGTAAAATGAAACAAAACACGACCTCCCTGATGGGGAGTTACAGAGGTGGTAAACTTGAGGATTATTTCTTATCACAGGGAATTGAGATTAGTAGGGTCAGGTATTCATAACAGAGCCACTGCAGATGTTCCACCAACTTAAAAGGTGGCAAAACCTTGAAACAGCCTCTCTCAAAACATTGAGAATAATACAGGGTACAACGACGAGGAATAATCATGTGTAGACTAGGAAGGAATCCACGTTTTTTTTCAAATGGCTCTTACTCCACTAGTTTTTCCATTGTAACTTTGAAATTACCTATTTAAAATGAATACATATCAAATGCAGATAAACAACTTCCCAGCTATAACCGCACAGCCCATTATAGCAACTTCAAAAAGGAACCGAAACCTGAAGGGAATTGTCTCTTTGCTGCAGGTACATCCCAGCTTTCCAGCGCTGGGCAGGATGGCACTTCCCTTTCTCTGTGAGCCCACGGAGATGGGGATGTACAACTTTGATGCAGCTGTGTGCCCCCAGCACTTACCCCAATCCCGTAATCCCACGAGAGGCCTTTGGGTTCCATCGGCCGGACACCGGTCCGGTGGCAGACGGTGCCACAGCTCAGGCTGTGGCTGCCCTGCACTTTGTCAGCGATCACCCACACCTCGAGGAAGCAGAGACAGGCAATCAAATGTGCTGCTCTTCCCAGATGGGAAATCTCTGCCTGACCCCTTTCGAAAATCAGTCTTGGTCTTCAATAGGCTGAAAATTCTCTAATTTAGGCAGAGAGACACCCAAACAAACTATAGAGCAGTGTTATAATTAAAACATTGCCAGGTAAGACTCGGCAGGAAAGAGATTAAATGTATAAAAAGCCTTGTGTAAAATACATAGCTTTGTTAAAAGCCATGGAAAAATAATTAATGAGGCTTTTTACAGCAGAGGGCCTGGCTGTATCACTATTTTATTGGTATGGGTTTTTGTCTTGCTATCAGATTCCAGCATTTAAACCAACATTTTGTGGAATAAAGTGAAACAAAACTAAGGCTGAAGAACATTTAATTACTAAGGTATGTTCTACATAATTTTTAATAAACTAATGAGATACAAGTAAGCTCAATACACACCTGGTCCAGGGGCCCTACAGACATTTTACGGATATTATTTGAAACATGATCCCAGGTAGATCCTTGAGGGTAGCTGGGTGTGATACCCTGGCGATACCAAAGATTGCCTGTAAAACAAAGAGTGCTGGTTACAGCCCAGCGTGGCTGCTTGTCTGAAGTGCTGTAAACAACATAAAATCAGGAATTAATTCTTTCTCTGTTCTGGGGAAATGCAGTTTTGGCTAGTGTGTTGTAGAGGTGGACAAAATGAAGTTCCCACTTTGGAATTTGTATTTCTATAGTTATTGTTTATGAAAAACAGCAAATACTCTGTTTTGTAAAACTTCTTGGGGAAAAAAGTTCATATAAGGAACTACGCACTAGAAAACAAAAGCAAATGAGATGAAGGTTTCTGAATCCGGTGTTAAAGGCTTGTTTCTTTTACAAAAGGTGCTTCATGATTTATCTGTTTTGGAGCAGGATTCCAGACAAAACCCGCCATGCAATTCTCTGCCATTCATCTGTCTTCCCCCCACAGGGCACAGCTGCTGGATTGTTGTTACCCAGGGCACTATCAGATATAACAAAAAACCAGCCTTCAGAAGCAGTACCTAAGTGCACTGCTGCTACTCCAAATCCTTTGGTATGAAATATTACTCCCTTTGGAGCACCAGTAATCATCTGTCCAGTTCTAACTTAGCTTCTCCTTTTCAATTCAGTCTGGTATGGACTGAGGTACTTTTTGCAGCACTGACTAGTGGTTTTTTAAATCCTTACCATTTTTATCCAAGACAAACACAGATGTTCGTCCTACTGAGACTTGCTTTAACTTCTGTTTTTGAGGTGAAGGGATATGGTACCAACAGTCACCTAAAGGTCAGAAATCTTGAGTTAAGTATTGAAAAAATAGAATTAGGCATGGAAATGCCTGCAATTGAAATACATGAAAGCTGTGAATGACATCACATTTCATATGTTTTTAACAGATTGTTTTTTACAAATGAACACTTTAAATTACACAAGTGAATAGCAAACTAACTGCTATAATTACTGTATTACTTGTATGCACTGTTTTGCACAGCTGTGGGAAAGACCTGGGAAACAGACTGGACTTTTTCAGACATGGCAGTGGAGTAGAGCAAAAGATGAAGTACAAGTTCTTACCTGCAGGTTTGTTTGGAGACACTGAGCCCCGGTAGAAGGCAGAACCATCTCTAGCGATAGCCCACACTTGGTAAAATGCTCCAATGGAGATGGAAATGAAGGGCTGATCTGTGCCCACGTGCAGCCAGGATGTTCCCTAACAAATCACGGGAGATGAATTGGGAAGGGATGGTTAAAAACTCCATGACAAAATATCATTGATTATTACCAAATGAGAAAAAAGCAACATAGTGAAAAATACTCTGGAGAGAAAATCTTCTGTACTTTACAACTGAACAGAAACAAGTTGCTGATCCTCAAAGATATTTGGATCTACAACTCTTTGAAAATAGCTAAGTTGGACAGGGAAGGGCCTTTCCTATGAAAATCACAGGATTTTAGGCATCTACATGTCTCTGAACAGCTGGACTAGAGCCTTCTTTTTTTTAATAATCCCTTGTTTTTCATTACACAGAACAGTAGTCTCACAAAAATCAACTGATATGGGATTTCAGACTCCAGACAGATTCCAATTCTCACCGCTGCACTTACAGATCAGGAAGGGAAAAAAAATTCTTAAATATTTTTCAATGTCTTGTAGTTTTTCTCGGAATTCTACTAAAGTATTTTCTTAGATGTTTTTCCTGTTTTTTATCCTACTGGTATCAACAGGCACTAGACTGGGACCATGCTTCACAGGGTCTGTTCCTTGGCAATTCCTTTAAATGGGATACACCTGTTATCAACAATTTCAAAAAACGACAAAAAAAAGAGGAACTAAGCTGCCAGTGCAGAAAGTGGAAGTAAAATGCTTCATGAGAAGGTGGCCAGGAGCTGAAAGAGGCTCCTGCAGGTGATGTGGCACAAACTCAGGTAGATTATGAAAGAGAAGTGCTATTATAAGGAACGTGGCAGCAAACTGTGCTACAGCTGATGGACAGGGACTTCCAAATCTGGGACACAAAGGCATGAAAAATAACAAGGTGCTATGGGAGAGGGCCCTGTGTGATCGTAGGTACTTGCATATTACATTAAATACATCAATAAGCAGTAAAAACAAACGGGAAGCCTTACAGCTGGATTTTGCTGTGTCACTCCAAGCCTGCAGAGCACGTCTCCTTTGTCACTGATGGCCCACAGTGCTACTGCTTCCTCCTCATCTGCATCTGAACTGGGAATTATGGAGATGTCCCACAGCGTAACAGGAGGCACTTCCAGCCATGGCCCATTGGTGACTATCTTACATTTTCTGAAGCAGAAAAACCAAGCCTGTCAGAAGTACATACTTTCTATAACTGAATTTGTTTCCCAGTCTATTGTTGACTTCCAGTCCTAAAGTCGTTTCATTAGGCATACTTTTCATTAAATTTTAGTGTTTTTAATTTGAAAGGGGTTTTTAAGAATCAATCATGTTTTGCATCAGGTTTTGCAGTTTGAAGTAATACTGATTTCTCAAAGCTTCTGTTATTTTTTTAAAGTTAATTTATAAAACCAAGACCACCCAAGAAGTCTGCAACTTGTGCTACACTGCTCCATAGCTCTCTCAGACTCACTGGGCAACAGCAGGAGAATAAATTGCAGAGAGAACTCCACACCCAGTTCATTCCTTCCTCTGTCTTGCTTGAGGGAATAACTTTACAATTCTTTTTTGGTGGGGCCTGTTAAAAAGGTTACATAGCATCTTGAGGCAGGCCTAGGTAAGACAGCTCTAAATGAAAGACTTGGTAAGTCATGCTGGGAATTTGTGTACTTTTTCTGTGGAAACTGCAACAAAGTAGTGCTGTCTATTAGGGAAATTGTGTTAGACTATCATCACCACAATAATTTTGCATATGAAGAATGTCCTAAAAAACATCAGGACATTCCTCTGTTTTCCATTTCTGAAAAATCAGATCCAGCCCTGAGTGGTTCCCTATTTGTTTTCAATTTTCAATTGATAGTTAAAACAAGAGGAAATGTTTAGACTTGAGAAATGAGGGTGTTGCTCAAGTTGCTTATTTTATTTCAAGTCACCATTTTGATTTACTGGATATCATTTGTTTTGCTGCATATCCTGGAACAACACTTTTGATGCTTCAAACCTCACTTCAAAGCTTTTTGTACAAGGGGCAAAATACTTTGTAGCATCAATACCAAACCCAGCAGTGTGCAAGTTCACAGTAATTAATTAGCACAGCTATTAGATGCTCTAGTATAGAAAGCATAGAAAAGTTGGAAAAACAGGGAATGCACAGACTTCCCCAGCTCATAGAATATAGTGGCAGTTTGCTGCTTTCTGGGTGCCACCTGGACATTTCCTCTGACTGAGATGGGGTTGCATTATCTGTGGCCTAGCACCACGTATGTGGAATTCATAAGTTAAAACTATTAATATAAAAGGCCTATAACCACCAGTTACAAGTGACCTAATATGTGCTGATATACCCACTATCTACTGTTCCTTAATCATTTACCATAAAGAAAATCAGATATAGAGAAGAACTATCTTTTAGGTACAGATCCCACAAAATCCAGTTGGGTAAATACCCATAAAGGCTTACAATCAAAGCCATAATGCTAATCAGTTTCTCTACTGGAGGTGGGTTATTTATTGCAGGTTTCTTTACTTTTTCTTTTGTTGATTAGGTGACAAGACTCTTCACCTCATAACTAAAGTAGACTTTTAGTGAGCAATTAGCATTCAAGTTCAAAATTTATTTGTATTGAGGTTCCTCACCTTGCCCAGCGCCTCCGTCGGACAAAGTCTTTCATTGTCTTGTGGCCATGGTAGGACCTACCAAAACAGATTTAAACAGTGTTCATGAGGTTGTCAGAGCATCTCCAGTGTCAGTGCCAGCCCAAGAGCACTGCTTCCATCTGCCCACCAGGCACCCCTGCTGGCTTTAAAATTCCTGAAGTGACAGTTTGCCCAGTTCCCCTCGCTGCCCTCCCTCCCTGCAAACATCAGCGTGCCCACGAAAGGGGGGAAATGAGGCAGTGCTGTGTCCCTGTCAAAGGGCAGTTAACGAGCAAACAGAAATGAGAAGGAGCGAGGACTGGAGCCTGGGATTTGGTAGAAGGTGTGTTTCCTTACGCTGGGAAGTCAGCTGCATACTGCCAGCCCTCCCGGTCCGTGCCGCCCGCCGGGCTGAAGTCGATGTACCAGTCTGAGACCTGTGGGCAAACGGGGACACTGGGAGTAACAATCAACACCTAATGGATAATAAACACCTCTGCTTCTATTTGCCTCCACCTTTCAGGGAGCAATGACTTGCTAGAAACCTTCTAATACTTGAAATACATACAGAGGTTCCCAAGCTTTTTAATTCAGCTGAAGAGAAAAGGATCTAAATCATGTTAAACAAAAACCCCCACTCACTGCTTAACATTCTTTTGACTATGGAAGGCTACTACTAGTTATGAATGGGAAAAACAAGGTTAAATGTTACAATAAATCCCAGAAGAAAATCTGGGCCCCTTGAACTCGAGTGTTGTATCCTACTTGCTAAGCCTGGACTTCTTCGTAAAAAAAATTGTAAGACAAAACTTACCCAAGACCACTGCGGAGAAGGAGGCTTAGTGTTGGTCTTTGTACATTCCTGCAGGCCAGAGGCATCACTCCACATGTATCTGTCTGTGGGCAGACCTCTGTGGTGGTGGAACAGTGCACAAGGAATGCAAAGTCATTTACAACAGGGAGTTTAAAAGGCAAGGGAAGAAAAGCCTATTTGTAGCACTTCCTACTTTCACACACAGAACACTGCCATCATTAACCTCTGTATTTAGAAATATCATGTGAGTGATGAGCATAGTGGGAAAGAATCTGTACAATTGCTTCCAGTTATACCAGACTGGAGGACCATGTACATTGTTCTCTGTGGAGTGATATTCCTCACTACCATTTAAAACTGGAATGCGAATCGCAGATATGTGGATATGGATTTTTCAATACTTTTGTTCAAATATACTGTTCAAGGACCCAGTGTATTTAGCACAATATGTATAAGAATATATAGATCTTGATAACTTTTCTGTCTGGCCTTAATAGTGAAAGATACTGCAAGCAGGCACACTCTGTGCAATCACAAAGCACAAATCTGTAATGTTCTGCTATAAGGACACTTTGAAAAGATAATTACAAATTAGAAATTTGAGAAGTACTGCTCCTTCCATCACAGGCTAACTACGAATGTTGAAGGAGACTGAAGACAGAGTAACTGTAATAACTCTTGCAAAAAGCTAGAAAAGAGCCCTTGTTTCATTTGACAGTAGTAGTATTAAAGTAAATAAATACAATAAATTGAGTAAACAACCTGCTGCTGTATCCAGTGACGGGGTTCCACCGCTGGTTCTCATAGATGTAAACACATTTCACATCTGACTGTGTATAAATGTTATCAGCACTACTGGCCAGTCCTGCGAGGAATAAGTAACATGGATTAGAGTAAAGCTAAAGCCTAAAGACATTACATTTTAAATTCCAACAGGCACGGATGATTCTGTTTCTCACTCTGAAGCTGTACCTTGGATGAAGCCACCTCCGTATCCCCCCGTGTACACCCAGGCCGTGTGGTCATAGCCGACGCCCCACACCACGCCCCGGCTGTTGCACTCGATCAGCCGAAGGTGGCCTCCCACCTGGCGCCAGAACCTGCCAGCAAAAGGACATTTTATTCAACACCACATCCTTCGGGTTGCACTCGATGATCTTGCAGGTCTCTTCCAACCCATACATTCTGTGAATTCAGGAATGTGTGTTTTCCCCACCAGCAACCTTCAGGACAGGCAACTTTCTCTGCTCACTTGTCCAACCGCTGTGCAACCTGTAAGTGAAGGCAGCTGCCAGCTGAAAGCATATCCCTCTAAAAAGCTACCAAAAAGCAGATGGAATTGTTCTGCTTGAGGGGTTTGCAGTACCATATTGTCACCGTTGTCATAAAAACTGTCGAGAAACTGCTTCTGGACTGCAGTGTCTGTGGAGGACTGAGAATTTCTGATTTCTTGACTCAGATAAAACTGAAAGCTCAAATTATATTCCAATTACAGCGATTAGATTTACTTTTAGTCTAGGCTATCTCTTATGACTCTAAAGATGCAATTACACAATGGGATCTCAGTGAGAAAGGCTTTTGAAATCACAAGGATATCTCCAGCATCTAAGAATTAAAATATGATTTGGGGAATTTCTTCATGTGCAGTCATGAATAGGAAGGCAGTCATTAACCCTGTCAGTGAGAGACATCTGCAGTGTACTGCACACTCCAACAGCCCATCAAAGCCACTGAACTGATAGGAAGGACATTCTTTGCTGGATGGCATCCCATGCAGAAAGAACAGCTTCAGAAGCCTCTTACATTTGATCACACGGCATCAGCTGGGGTCCGGCCTCCAGCTCAGGACTTGGCTCACTAACAAAGATGTCTCCTTTACAAGTAACTGACCAAATGGCATGGTGAGAAGGAGGGCCTTGAATCCGTCTGCTTTCACAGCAAGACATGTTCAGCAAAGACAGCTACAAAACAAGAAGCAAAAAAAGCTTCCATTTACAGCGAGAACAAAAATTCCCATAGAAATGCTCAGTACTGTAAAACAAAATTTTACCTCTGCTTGTTCTTGCAAATCAGCAAAGTGAATTTGCAGCTTTTTCTCAAAAAAAATTCTCACTAGAATTCAGTGGTTCAGAAATTATTACACAACCACTGGAACTGCTGTGGCTTGCAGGAGCTGATCAGGATGAAGCATCTCTCAGGTTTGCCCCTGCTCCAGTGTCTGTGCCTGTCTGCCTGTACAAAAGACTTCTGCAACAGTGACAACAGAGAACGGTTCTACCAGTGCAGAAGGACACAGTAACTTAATTCAACTCCGAACTCATTCCTACCCTAATCTATATCCAGAGACAGGAAGAGAATGAAAAGCAATATTGGTGTTGCTGTGGGTAACTGCAGCACCAGAAAGCATGCAGACTTCAGAGGAGATTAGAAGCCTCAGGTGTCTCTAAATAAGTTTGATCAGATGGTTTAAATACCTAAACTTAAAAAACAGATGAGCGGCCTCAAGAGTTTAAAGGTAATGCTGACATTTCAGAGATTGGCTTCTATGTTTTATTGCAGCTCTTGCCAGCTTGAAATGAGAGATGCCCAGAATTACCCAGTCATGCATTTCTTGCTCTGTTGCAGCTGCCAGGCGGATCGGCCATCGCTGCTTCGTCCTCTCAGGTGTGTACAGTGCAAAGGAGTGCTTGGCTTCATTCAGCACCTCAACTATAATGGTCACTTCGTTGAGGAACACGTGGATGTACTAAGACAAGAGAAAAAAAGACTGTGACTTAAGGCAAGCCTTCCACAGAACCAGCATTTTCGCACTTCAGGTCTACAAACAAGGCATTCCTGCCAAGCACAGCAAAGAATCAGTTCTTGGTGCAGAGGGAATGCGACACAGTTTCCAGCCTTGCACCACCTCTGATTCCTAGTGCCTGCAGGCATTAACCCTACTTGTGAAGACCCTGTCCAGCCAAGCCAGGCTCTTCACAATCAAGGACATTTTGAAACTCCAGAAGAATTCCTAATTAGTGCAGCACTGATGGTTTAAGCAATGTGAGTGGTTTCTGACTGGGTATTTCTGACTCAGCATTAACACAGCTCAGAAAAGCCTGTGGTTTGCTGGTACCTGGGGTTACCTTTGGATTGGTTCCCAAACCTCAGAGCAGTAGCATGCCATAATTTGCCTCCTTTCAAAAAACTGTTTCCCCTTCAGAGGTTTCCCTTTGCCAAAAGCAGCTCTCCCAGGGGTCTCAGCTGCACACACCTTTTTCTCCTCGTGGTACATGTAATAGATGAACAGGATGCTGTCGCGCATCCCATCGCTCCCAGTGAACTGCTCCAGTGCCACTCGAACGTCCATCCACTTATGAGGCTTCCAGTTCCTCCACCACTGCAAGGCTCCAGTCTTAACCCAAACCGACTACAAGGCAAACAAAAAATTACAGCAATAAAGAAACTGCACAACTCTTTTTCTGTGTCATACATTCATACAACCATATTGCACATTCCCATACAGACTGTAACAGAGTATTCGGGAAGCTGAAGACAAAATGAAAACTCATAAAAGTGGATAGAAAGATACTGAAGTAGCACGTGTCCAACAGTAGTCACATCTTACCCCTGCAAGAATGCAGTAGCACAAGGAACTAATTGACTCAAGTCTGCTCGTGTTATAACAAAACCTCTCTTGGGAGTTTAAAGGCTTTTGACATAATTTTTTACAACTTGATTAAATCCCTGGACTCCAAGTGTTCTTAATCAAATAATTGCAGATGTCATTTGGCAATTAGCAATGAAGGGACCAAAAATATGAATGAATCTGAAAAGAGCCAAGCAGTCATAACAAAGGGAACATCAAACAAAACTGCTGCTATTTATGTGCTGCCATTGACGTTTGCATCATTTATTTACGCAAGTTAAATTAGTCCTAATGGGCACACAGAGGGAAGCTCACCTACTTGAGTCACTGTTTCAATTAAGATGCCTCATCTTGTGGTGGAATAATTCATACAATGTTCTACTGTTGCAACCATTTCTCTGAGGATTTGAGGTCTGGCAGTACCCAAATAATGCTGACCAATGCTTTGTTTCTTCCTAAATAAAACTATCTGATAATGCTTTCAGATGAATACTGCTGCTCCATGTTTGACAAGCTGTTAATTTCCCACAGGGAGCTCAGACATTAATAATCCAGGAAAGTTGTCACAGACAGAAGTAAGGGCAAGAATATAAAGCTGACAGTAAGCTCAAATCAGTATGTCAGAAATGTATTATTGATTCCCAGATGTGTTTAGAAGATAAATGTCCTCACTGCTTACCTGCTCAATAGCCTGCTCATAGTGCCTGAAATTCTCCAGTTCCCGCTTCGTCCTTTCACTGAGCTGCTGAAAAATCTGCTTCCTCCACGCTGCTGTCTGTGCAGGAGTGATGGACAGGGACAGAGACTGCACAGACGATGACAAACCTGGGACAGAACCAAACCCAATAAACTCCAGTGAGCTTTGAGTACAGTCCTGTAAAAGGTAAAACACGGCGCTCCTTTGAACACCAGACTGGATCAACCCAGTCTAACACCATTTTTACAGTGATTATAATTTGGCATCAATGTATTACAGCCAAACTTTGTAAATGATGCACAGAAATAGGATCACTGGATGATTCTACAGAAGCTTTTAAAGCCATAACCTTGTAAAAATGGGAGTTTTGTCACTGAACTTCAAGATAATTAGATAATATACTGCATCACGAGCTAGACTGTTGAATACTGGGATGCCACAGTTCATGGTTTATTTTACCCATCTCAGTAGGAATGGCAGAGTGAGGCAGTTATTGCTGGCATCTGCATCTCCCAAGAGAGCCCTTTTCACTGCTTCCTGCTACTGTTCAGTGATTTGTGTTTTGCCCAAAGTTGCAATCTCAGTACAATTAAAAATGAGACGTAGATCCAGCAGATTCCTTCACAAAATTGTTACAGGAACTCAAGAGAAAATATGACTTTTACATTAATTTATCTCAAGCCCAAAGTGCTCTACAGCTAAATACTGCAGCACTATGCTCAGACATGAACCTGTTAACAAACTGCAGTAAGAGAAAGTGGGTTAGCACAAGTTATGCACCATGGCTTTGCTCAGAAAAAAACAAACCAACATTTTTCTTAAAGAGCATATTGAACTGGGACTGGAACTGGGGTGTGCTGTGGTGACTGGCCAGTACCTGATGGAGCAGTGAACCACTTCAGTGGGCTGTGCAGGTCTACAAGACAGCCTCCCCCAGACACCCAGGCCCACAGTGGGTGCTCATCGGCTCCGTACTGGTCTTCAGCTCCCACCGAGAACACGCCCAGGGAAGAGAGGCTGGACGTGTCTGCAAAGCTGCTGACAGAGAGGACTGGATGCTTCTGAGCCTCCTTCAAGTCAATGTTTATCCACTGCAGTTCTGCAGAAGGATTTGAGTTTGCAGGCGATTTATTCATTTCAAGGTTATCTCTCTCAGTAGTAGCTGAAGCAGCAGTGGCTTCTCCTTGCTCCGAGTGCAGAGGATCCACAGGCAGCTGTGCAGAGGCTGCAGCCTGGCGGGCTGGGCCGTTCCCAGCGGCTGCAGCTCCCAGCAGGGCACTGCTGGCAGGGCTCGCGGCCACGGCGGGCAGCTCTGTATCAGAGGAAGGATCTGCATCACCCTGAATGACCGCGCTTGTTTGGTTCTGAATATCATCAGTAAAGAAACAGCCAGCACTGAAGGACAAATAGATAATTAATTATCATCCAAAGCATTGTAAATTAGCACAGGCCTTAGATCACAGACACACAGAAATTGACTTAGTGTTTCACTGTAGGAGAGAAACAGCAGATTTCTCTTTTAAAGGTCAAATTCTACCATTGGGGAAAGAGTCCAACACAAATCTGGCAAACTGGTCTAGTAAATCTGAAACATAGGAAGGAAATTCATTGATCTTTTCAAACAATTGGTGGTGTTGGCTGCCTACAACTCTCAGGAAAACACTGAAGCAACATCACATTTTCTGAATATGAAATAATGAATAGGATTTTTTAAAGCCCATTATTAACTTTATGATTTGCCTTTGCTAAAGGGAACTTCTCAGCACACACACTGGCTCAAACAAGTAGCTTCTGCAGCACTCCCAGATCCACTGGCATGTGTGGCACAGCCCAGATGCCAGCAGGCAGGGGGGAGTAACTGATTTAATCTCCCTAAGAAAAGAAACGTACAGTGGCACTCAGGAAGAATAATTCCTAAGTGGAATTGACAGTCCTTCATGGTATTTCATAGCCAACATTTTCTCTTATTAGAGACTAGTTCCAGATAGTGAGCCCAGAGAAACATGCTTTACTGCAAGCGTGCAGTGAACTCCAACGTGGGAGCTTCAGATTCTTCTCTGAGTGCAACAACTGCTGCTTATTGTTAATTTTTATGGCAAAAATGCAAATGCCTGTTGGCATACATAATGATTGGAGAAGTCTTCCCTGCTCCTCCCTGTCTGTACCACTTGAATGTAAAGAAGTATCTCCTAGCATTGAAACTCTTGCTGTACAAAGTCTTGAGCAGGTATTTCATGAAGTACCTGAGCAGACTTGTTGAGCTCCCAGTCTGTGATCTGTCACTCTCTCTGCCAGACACAATTGCCTTCCACGTCTTCCCACTGAGCTCACTTGGTGTGACACCTTGACGGAAATAAATCGCTCTGTCATCGCAGCCGATGCCCCAGACCTAGGGAGGGAAAGGGCTTGGTGAAGGAAGTGGCTTGGAAGGCAGTAGGTATCAGACACAAAAAAGGCGCAGTGGTGCAGAATTGAGCACAGAAAACTGCTGGACACAGCGTTTTCCTTTTGTGTTCTTCCTTAATGCTGACACTGTAGATGCAGAACAAAATTCTGTACCAAAACCCGCCTGCACTCCCTGTGCCTTACAAGACACATGCTGAATGTCACCTTCAGGTGCAGAATTGCAGAATTCAGCCACTTTCCCTCCATCACTTTAAGCCCAGGGCCCTTTGCCCAGCCAGCCCCACTGGCATGGCTGAGAGCCCTCACCACGTGTGAGCAGTGCCTGTACAGAGGGGAATGTAAATGCCCTCCCAGCTCTCTTACCTGGTTGTTTAAGCCTACAGTTACCATCATCATTTCTCCAACCATCTCAATCCAGCTTGTCCCACAAGGATTATGTGAGTTCACTCCTCTTCTAAACCACACCTACAATAACCACAGAAAGTTCAAATTTTTCTCCTTCTGCATTATCAGGAATTTAATTTCTTTAGTGGATTAGTCTTAATCTCTAATACTGACTTGCCACATTGTCTTAAGAAGTCAATTACTTCCTTGATTCTTTTTCTTTATCAGATAAAGATAAAACAATTCTCCCAATAGTACACACATTGTGTGTCCACTTGCAGCCAGAAGAGCCCACAAGGAGACTTTTTTGTAGGACTTTCTGTGACAGAGTTAGTTTCTCTGCTGTTGGAAAAATACTTTCTATCACATGTCTACATGTAGGCTATTTTTGATCAGTCTGAATGGGCCTCTAAATAGTGTTCCTACATTCAAACTCTAGAAGCAGGGCAGCCAGAGGGAACTGTCAGGGGAATGTCTTTAGCAGTGCAGCTCTTTACATTGTCTCCCTTTAGATCTGACTTTACCAACCTGAAAATGTCTGTGGGCTGGGTACCTGGAACAAGTTTCCTCTGCATGTGGCATACAGCCTTATAGTTCTGTAGTAGCAAGCAGCTCCCTTAGAAGCTGTTGGTTGAATCCCATAACATCAGGATACTTGACTGCCCTGTGGCAGATCTGAAGGAAAACAAGCAGCTTATCTCCATTTATTCAAGTGGGTTTATCTGGCAGATGGAGCAGGCTGGGCACAGCCCGTTACCATGGCTCAGCTGACGAGCAGTGACTCACTACACCAGAGAAACTCAGCAGAACTGCTGCACACGCACAGAGTTCAGGCCTGGCTTTGAATTCAGTGTGCAGCAGCAGGGAGTTGGACTCCACGGTCCTTATGGGTCCCTTCCAACTTAAGACATTCTGTCGTGCTAAGTTAAAACTCCAGTAAGAAAGTAATCACACATCCACATAAGAGATATCTCACCTAATTAAATACCAAAACTCCCACATTAACAGGCTGATGAAGAGGGAACAGTTGCAGTAAGAAGATTAAAAAATAGCATCGTAAGTGTAGATGAGAATATTCCCCATTTAAGTCTTCCTTAAATTAAACTCAACTATCACAAACCACAGAGCATTCCCATAACAGCAAGGGGAATTAGAATTCCCCAAACCATGGGGATACAGAGTCCAAATCATCAATGCTTCCTGGGCAAGTTGTACTCCTGCTGGAGAGCAGCAGACAGGGAAAGGGAAAAAAAAAGCAGAAGCAGAGCATGACCCTCTTACTTTTCTGTCTTTCGTAACACACCACACCACATCAACACCCACGGAGACGTGCATAATCCCATTTTCAGAGCTTGGAGACTCCACAGTACTCCAGGAAATTCCTGCAAAAGGCAGAACCCAGAAGGCATTGTAGGTTAGTTTCTTACTCAACACTATACAAATCCAAGGGGTTTCCAGCCAAATTTAACCAACTTTACCTTGAGGGTTATTCCTATCAATTCCTTCTCTCACAATAGCTTGCCCTTCCCAAAGAGTTGCCCAAAGGAGGTCATAGGGACCACAACTGATCTGTACAACTTCACCAGGAGTGGTGACTAAGGACCATGTGGAACCTTCTGGGTTGTGATGGCAGACATTTTCTCTGTACCATACCTAGACAAGTTTAAAAAAACAAAACAAAAATAAATAAGAAAAAAATAGCGCTACAACAATGAAACCATTGAGACGAGAGTAAAGACAAACTGGAAAGAACAGTTCTCCTTTAACAACAGCATTTTTTAAAGTAGTGTATAGCACTCTGACCTTTAAAGGTACTTTTTTTTAATGTCAATTATGCAGTTGAAGCTATTTCCTTATGTACTAAGGGAGGAGGCTGTTCTACAGAGCAGCTTTTATCATGGAACTGAATCTGGATTGGGTACAGTAACCTATTGCTACAAGTTTTGTGTATATTTCAACATTTAAACCACTTCAGTGTATTCCAGGGCATGTTATATAACCCAAGAGTGAACAAATACATAACACAAAAATGTTACTGTTAGCTGACAGCCTGACCTCACTTTCACTGAACAGAGCTTGCCACAATGTGGGGTAAAAATTCCATTCTCTGTGCAGCCTTTGGTGACATCCAGCCATTTGCTAGTCTTGGACTGTGCAATTTTCTGTAGATCACAGTCAAAATAGGAAGGTCAAACATAGAAAGCTTCCTGTGGCAGTCACGAGTGCCCCACAGCATGACTCTGAGTGCTAAATCTTCATTTTTAGAAATACTTTATTTCCCTGGGGACTTTCACTTGGGAAATGAAAGCACTGTACAATGGCAGTCAAGTAAGCTTGTAGGCTGGGGTGCTTGTCACGTATTACTAGAAAGTATGAGGAATAGGGAATTTTATTTTAAACAATTTAGCCAAGATAGCTTGCCTCTCCAAGCAGTGCCAAATGTGACTGAGAGCTCAGGCTATCTGTTAAAAGTATTACATTCTGCTCTGTGAGACCATAAGTTAGAAACTGTCTAGAGACAAAGGAATATCAGATACATGCTGTAAGGATGAAGGAAGAAAAGCAAGAATCAAATCTTCACAGCACTGAGCAAAAGAGGAGACCTCATGGGAGGCCTAAAACCACCACCACCACCAGAGAAAGATGTATAGTTTTCAAGAGAAAATAAAATGAAAACATTTCAGAGCTGGATGCCACATTGCCAGGTCAGGAGGTGACCACTTTCTGATCAGTAAATCTTAGAAAACTGATTTGTAAACTCTTGAATCATCCCTGTCTCTCCACCCCAAAGGCACTGCACAATGCTTCACCAGAACCTTTCTCAGGTTTTAAAAGTCCTTCTCCTGGTTACCAGCACCACAGTCAGCATTCTGGGCATTTTTCAAGATATAAGATACTACTCAGCCCAAGTTTCTAAGATTCACCTGTTCATAGAGGTTAAAGACTTCCATAAAACAACCCTAGAGGTACTAAGCCTTTCCATTTACTACACAAGTTGTTACATAATGTAGTCCCGAAGCAGCTTTTCATCCTCTGCCAGATGCACAAGCAGTGTATTTCCTTACCAACACAAGACAATAACAATCCTGCCTTGCTTTACAAGTATTTAACTCCTTTTCACTAGTAATTTTTATTAGAAAACTTAGGGGATACACACATACCCTTCCTTGCAGAGACACTGCCCACACTGACAGGCGGCCGAGAGGCTCGTCCGTGATCTCCCAGCCTCCGATGGAGATGTCATTGAAAGGGTCTGGCAGCTGGTCTGGTTCATCGTGGGACACGATCTGGAGCAAAGGGAAGGGAGGTTGAGGAGTGGAGACACTGCAGACCGGTGACGTGGCTGGTGGCTTAACCTATTTCCTGCAGATTGGTTATGCAGCACTTCCTAGAGTGTCTGAGCATGGAGATTCTCCCTCTCATTCAAGGCCTCCATATGCAGAGAGGGGGAACACTGCCAAGGCAGCCTGGAGGAGTCTGTGTTTGGCACCCTAACTAAAGGAAATTTTTACTCACAGAACAGTGCATACAGAATTGGAAAGCTGAAAGATCACAAAGTACAAATTTTGAATGTTCTTAGAATGGAACAACAATTATTAAAGAACGGTTATTCACACAGATAAAGGAACAGCTGGTGAACAATACAAGGCAGGTGCCACCTCAAACAAGAGTGCTCTGTCACACAACCAGAGGAAGTTAAAAAGTTGATCTGAAATTTGCAAAGGAGCTGAGCATCTATCTCTGATTGCTTCATCATGAGATTTGGCACCTTATTACCACAGGTTTCTATGAAAAATCCCAGCCTTCCATTTATGCTTAGAAGAATAGCAAGTTGGAAGTGAAGGAATCCAAGTCCAGCCTACAGAGAAGTCATAAAAATTTACTTCCCTGCCCTTAGAATTGATTATTTCAGACAATCAGTTTATTTAATATTTAAAAGAGATCCAGAACCTTTGCCCAGACGTCCCGTGATTTGTATCTCCTGTATCTGATCCATCTCCTGCGTCTGACACAAGAATTCCATCTCTTATCCTTTGTGTAGGTGCTGGGGAAGTCTATGGCATAAGTCCAGCCCTGCAAACAGAGGTTTTCTTGTATGAAAAACAGGATCAAGGGAAAGCTTGAAGTCATAACTCAGAGCAGTTCTGCACAAGACTCACAGCACAAGTCACTCTGTGTGTCTCTAGAGCCCTGATTAACAGATCAGCTAATTCCATGAATGATTTATGAATCATGCCCAAATTCCTCGGGATGATATACCCAGAACAAACACAACACAGTAAAACATTTTACTTTCTTCATAGTAAAGACCTTAAATAACAATGGCATTCAGTTGCCAGGATTTCGTGGCCTGATCAAAAGAAAAGGCTTCTACAGAAGCTCCTATAGACTTCAAAAGCCTTCAAACAAGATCCTTCCTTCTGTTGTATTATAGTTGAGTTATTTCCCAGGAAGAAGCATCTATGGCAAGTTTTATTTTTACAGGCTTTTTTACACTTCTATAAAAGTTCCTTTCATTTTACAGAGTGAGGATTCCCAGAATAGATCTCTTTTTGGTATTGTTCACCTACCCCTTTCTCTGTTGGTTCCCCTCCAATATTTTCATCCACATACCAGTCAGACTCCCACTCCCAGTGTGGTGAAGGCAGTGTGAAACTATCAAGCTGCTGGTGTTTTAGCCCGCTCACATCGCTCCACTGCCAGCGGTCACTGGGCAGTAATTTCTCACAAAAGCCACCAACTGGATTCCAGCGCTGCCAGAAATAATAAATAAAGTATTTCGTTTGAGATCGCATTATCTCATTGGACATCTACAGGGAATCATGACACGTTTCTTATTTTCTGCAGTAGAAGAGGAGTAAATTCCTGGGGTGAATGAGAAAGTGTTCACTCTGTGAGGCCTTCCCTGACACAGCCTTTGGAGGAAGCTTTTTTGAGTATCAAAGAAGGGCTGACTGCAGAGCTCGTCCCAACCAAGTCAGCTCCAGCTACATAAATAGGAACATCTGATGCTATATTTTACTAGGCACAGTAAAATATATATTTTCCTTTGGTGATGTATGGCACCATGACACTGCAGCATTAGGGTAATGCTGGAGAGATGGCCTTGGTATCTCTAATCTACTCCCACAGAAAGATGATTCATATCTTGTCTGCACTAGGAAAACAGCACTGCCTCTGCCAGGATCTGTGTTGAGAGAACTGTATCAGCAAATCTCCCCTGGATCTTATGTTATATTTTTCCCTAATCTGCCTTGAATCAGTTACAGAACAAATAACACAAGGTTTTTTACCAATACAGCTGTCATTTTTTCCCCCCACACTCCTACATACTATAGAAATACTGGCAAGATCTGTCCTGTAATACTGTCTTACGTTTTAGGGTACGTGGAAAATGAGTGGTTCAAAATCCATCTATAATATTTACACAAAACATTATTTGCTGTTACTCGAAATCTGGCTAAATTGCCTTGCACATTATCTGCAAACTACTTCAGTTTAATTTTGTCGTTGTTAGCTCTTGTAGGATATTTATTTTTGTGCTTTCTAGTGTTTTTTTCTGTTTTTCATTACCTAGAACAAACAAAATGAAAGTTTTAAATTTTGCATTTTTAAAGACCATGTTTACACAATAAAAGGAACATTCTTAAATGGCTGAAAAGCTGTATCAATATTAAAAAATGTATAAAATTAATTTGTTGTATTTTTGCCCATGCAGGTAAGTTAATGTCTTCTCCCAATTTATATTGATTCCATTGCCCATTAGAAATCAGAGAAATTTGCTCAAGAAAATCCATCAATTTTCTCTCCCAAATAACTTTTGGTTAAATTAAAACCAAATTTGATAAATTGCCTTTAAAATACTGTTTTAAAGACATTCTTCTGAAGTACGTCAGATAGAAAGGATCATCTTAACACTTCTATGCAAAAAAAGTTGGAAACATTGTGCTTTAAGGGAAAGTTATGCCTTTATTACAGAAGTCTTTTTAACACTAAGAAATAGCATTTTCTTAAGAATAATATATTTCTGATAATGTATCTCTGTTGCCTGGAAGTTACATTGGACATTTTCTTATGGGGACTGTGTATTTGTCACTAAGGAAAGGAGGAATGGAAAGCAGCCAGTGAAAAGGGTGAATGCTTCAGCCTGAGATGGCTCACACAGAACAGGCTGGAGTTCACACTGGCATTGCTTTTGCTAGGAGCAGGGAAGTATAACTCATTTGGGAATTTAAATATTAAAAGATAACCGGGTATTTGGCACATATATGTACTCTTCAGAAACTTCTGGTAAAAAATGAAAAGAAAACTGCTCAATCCTCCTGTGAGAAAAACACACCGAGGCAGCTGCTGTAGGATGTGCTGTCAGCCCAGGCTGTGTGCCAGAGGTCCTGTACCTGTCATACCTGGTTCTCATAGGTTTCCTCCTGGTATCTGATAGGAACATCTCCTGAGAACACGTAGGTGTACACTTGATGGTCACAGGCTATTCCCCAGCAGCACTGTTTGACAGCAGAGACCCGTTTGAATTCCAGCTGTGCGTCCTTACAGAGCTCCCAGTACTGGCCAACAGTGGAGAGAGTGTAAACCCTCCCAAAAATGTCAACGGCCCACAGAAGGGAACTGGGCATGGCCATATCTGAAAGGCAAAAATGAGGTTATTAATAGAAATGATGGGTACAAAAATGGATCTTGAGCCTACTGCAGATCAGTCATGCTCTGAGCCATCATCAGTCAAATTAAATAAAGATGTAAGGGATGATTTTTTAAGAAGAGCCTGTGCAAAGCTGGCAGTAGATGTCCTTGTCAGAGCTGTGCAGCCAACACCTCTCAGATGGCCCTGAAAAGCCATCTGAAAGACCCTTCTACCAGCCCACTACTGCCCATCCTACAAGAGCTCAGAAATAAATGGGACAGCTCTGGCAGGCTGGGGACAGATATCAGCTCTGAACTGGGATGACAGCACAGACCATGTCACAACAGGCAGCTCCACTCTCAACATCTGGTAATGCTGGTGGTGCTACACACCCTGCTCATCTCAGCTCCACAAAGCACTGACATCCCCTGATCCCTCCTTGTCAGCCTCCTCTGCATGGAGGCTGAGGACACACCTACACAGGTACAAAGGCAAGGATGTGAAAGGGAGCTTCTCCAAAAGCACACATCTGTTTTAATCCATGGACATACTGCCTGCTCCTGCCAGGAAACCTCTTTCAAAGCATTTGGATCAGATCCAGCTTTAGGATCTGATCTTTAATAAACGTAGGTGGGATGCATTTAAGTATACACAGAGTGTGGTTTGGCAGCAGAGACCTGGTTGAGTTCCATTCCAGTTCTATCACATAATAACCTGTCCTTTTCTGGGCAGCCCTGCCCTTCTCAGAGGGTGAGGCAGGTGCACATCAGTCCTTTCAGAAGTCAAGAAAGGCCAGTGCATTTCTGTCACTTGACCTTCTGGGTGCCATCAAAACACACAAATTTTGGTTGTTCCGTATGTTTGACAGTAAGAACTGCTGATGAGCATTTTGAACTTTGCCTTCAGCTCCTTTCACTATGCAGCAGGGAACTGGGAGAGGAAAGGTAGAAAAGTGGACTCAGATCCAACACAACTAAAGAGAATTCTTGCTTGGAGTCAGAGTGGAACAGTGCTTCTCTGCTGTCAAATGGCAACGGTGCTTTTAATGCAAGAGCCTAAGGAGAGCTGCCTACCTGCCTTCTGACACAAGTGGTGGTACACAGGGACTGACTTGCCCTGTCTGTGAGTGGCAGCAGTGAAACTGTGGAGAATCTCACACAGCTGGGTCAGAATCAAAGGACAGCACAGAAATTCCCATGGGATCCCGGGGAGAATACATCAGGAATGGTTGTTTCCTAGAGGTGCTGCTGCTAAGTACCTAAAAACCTGGATCCAACAGGTGAAGAACAGGTAACAGTGATAAGAAAACACACAGCAGCAGAGAATGAGTGATACCAGGGGAAGGTCACAAGCAAAATTCTCCTATTAGCTGTAGCATAACTAAGATGAGTCCTCTGGTTTTGACCATTTTCCCCAGGTTGTTGGTGGGATTTTGAAGGCATGCATGTTTGTCTGCTCTTGGATCAGCCACTTACCTTTTTTATATCCTCCTATAGTGGAGCATAGAAGGACATAACACGGAACAATGGAATGGAACAAAGTGAAGATGAGGTGGAAATTATGGTGTGTGTATCACTGGGAAAGTAAAGGCTGTGAAAATAACCCCTTCAGCATTAGCACTTAAAATTCTCCAAAGCAGTGTTTATAACAGAAGAAAATATTATGCACTTAATCTTAAGTAACCAGAATGGCAGAGAGTCTGGAGTAAAGGAAGCATTACGGATAATGCAATGACGGCAGCCACCTAGCCAGGTAACAAAGAAAAGTGATGCTTGGGTCTCTTGAAGATGAGCAGAGATATAAATGAAGACCTGTACCTGGAATGACAGTCCAGGGAGGCAGAAAAGTAATCGGAGCAGTTCGGGAGAAGGTGATGAAGGTTCCAAAGATTATGAAGTCAAGAAAAATGTAGATGGGACAATTAAAATAACCCAGGCTAATGCAACTGGTTTGAAATACTCAAGGCAGCCAAGACAAGTGAGAGTTTCTATATATTCTTTCACCTAAACTTTTGAGACAGTGTTTGGGGAATCATGGGAAAATCCCAAATGCATTTGGGATTATAAACTTTTAAGATTTCAGTTTAGGCCCCTTTGCACTGGCTGTGCTGCAGAAGATGAAGACAGATATTGCCCAGTTTTGAAGGATGCTCAGTGCTGGTGGCTTATGTGTTTCCAGTGAAGGCAGAAGTTGTCAAGTATTCTCAGGGGCCCAGAAAAAATCAGATCTGCTGAATTATTCCTCACCCCGCAGCTCAGCCAGGTAATTTCAGATAGAACTAAAATGCTTAAACGAAGATAACATATTGTTAATTAAAATTTCCAGTGGCCTGGCAAAAGGCTGATTGCTACAGAATTCAAGAAAAATATCTTGCATGTAATAAAAGCAATGATGTTCCTCGGGAGAGCAGGGCCCTGCCCCCGAGTTCAGGCTGTGGCGGCGGCACGATGCGAACCACCCCAGGACTCGACGTGTTCCAAGGCACTCCTCCGTGTCAAACGAACCCAGCGGGGACCCCTCCGGTACCCCCGTCCGGCCACGGACGCGCCGCTTGGAGCCCGCGGGGATCCCAGAGCGCTGCACAGACGCGCCCGGCAGCCCCGCACGGGGCCCTCCCGGCCGGGCATTAAGGCCGGATCGGCTTAGGAGCCGTGCGG